>SSNP01000007.1:3080550-3122788 GCA_006937955.1 Pachypanchax playfairii | reverse complement strand
AAAAAAAAAAAAAAAATAAAATTGTTACACTTGATGTATCAGCGTCGGAATTAAACTGGACTCCAAACAGTCCGCCTCCTTATATTTTTTTCCTTCTCTTTGAATTCTTGCTTGTATGTTCTCTCAATGTAAGTCGCTTTGGATAAAAGCGTCTGCTAAATGACAGTAGTAGTAGTAGTAGTAGTATATGTAAAAATAAGCTTTTTATTTTTTTTAATTAGCACAGCTGATGACAGCGCTCTTTAGATCACGAAAAAATGTTTTTAGTACAAAACGATCAAAATAGACTTTTCTCTAAATGTGAAATTTCTGCATTAAAATACCCCGGCTGTCTATATAAGCCACATACACTGATTTATTGCCAGTGTAGCTAATTGCTGGGATGATAGCAGCCTAATTGTTGGATGTAGCTGAGAGATCGATCTTTGTTTGGTGATCTGAGGCACAATAAATGTTCTTTGACCGGGTGGGTTTGAAGGGCAGCAGGATTTCTGTGGTATTTCTTTATAACTGGACACTACAAGCAGACAAAGCTCTGAAATCATGAGCTTAATTTGATTCATGCAACATTTGATAAATTGCATGTTACCAACAAACAGTCAAGAGAAAAGAAGATTTGGAGAGTTAAGTGATGGTTAAACAAGAAGCAGCACACGTAACACTTTTGGAGAATTGTAGAGACAATATTTCTCTGATGGTTGTACTCAAGCTGCATATAATGCCTGGGCTGCTATTGTTAATAGAAGCTGAATTCTATTGTATCTGATTAACTGTTACTTTCTCTTTTTATTTTAAGTGAAGCAGAGCTTTCCTTTAAGATTTGTTATCAGCAGCAAGTCTTGCTCCGTGGCCATTGTATTTTCATCGAGTGTGCTTGGGAACAAATAATTCCTCAAATAAGCTCAAAGAGGATCATCTCTCAAATCAAGTGAGAGAATTGAAACTTAAGCAACAAGGCAAAAGATAGCCAGGGAGTTAAATGAGGGTTTTTATGGAGGACAGCACAAAGATAGGAAAGTAGTATCTTTTTGTGTGTGGTTTTCCCAGTAGAGCAGCTCTTAGTCGTTAACTTGGCCTGTGCTCCACTCTCCAGCAGCGAGGTCACTGATGTGTGTTCTTTACAGAAGGNCAGTTTTAAAGGTGCGTCTATAGTTCGCTGTTGTTTAGGGGCGGGGCTGGCATACTTAATGCATTTTACAGAAATCGCTTAAGCTCTTAAGAGGAGATGCTCTATGACCCTGCTATTGAATTCAAGATTAATACACTTCCATGTTGTCCATCAGGGACAGTTCAACATGTTTTGAATGAGTAAATTAATTTTGTTTTCCTGCTGAAGCTTGTCTGATAAGACACAACCTCATCCAGATGCAACATGTAATAGAGCCGGTTTTACCCCAGGAAAAAAAACAAAACAAACAAACAAATAAAAAGAAATCCATGGATATAGAGCCCATGTGTTTGTTCTAAAAAGGTTTATGACTTTCATTCTTAGCTTAAGTGTGTATATATAGAGTGAACATGCAGGCATTTGTTAAATGCAGCATGATGTAATGTTATTGAAAATTTAATCTGGTAAAACATGTTACAATGAAAACCTATTGGAGTGTTTTTATCCGGGTGCCTTTGTTTGAACTGTATATTTGGTAATCATACCCAGATGTAGTGATTATAAAGAACACAGTTTTACTGCAAACCGTTAAAGCCCCCTATTGTTGAAAATTCAGAAGTTTAGTTACATTGAATTTTGTTTACTTTGTTCTTCCTGATATTTTCTTTCCACCTAAAAAAAGTTCCATTGGCGCTACGAAACAAATTGAAAAACTTCCTAAGTCTTCTATTTATTATTTTTCATTGCAATGGCCATGAAAAGCTTGAATATATTCTTCTCTTTTTATTTTTATTTTTATTCCTCCTTCTCCTGACTTCAGTGCACACACAAACACACACATACAGTGACTTTGAACCTGCTGTGCTGCAGAGTACAGGCTTCCACTCAAACCAGTTGATATTACAATTAATTTATCACTGTTTACGTTGTATGCTCAATCGCCTTGAGCATGTGCAGACACACAGTGGGGGAATCTCATCTTCTCAGCATGTTAGTGAAGTGAGAGAAAGAAAAGATCTGCTGTGTATTATTTATATTACCAAAAAGGAGGAAAGGATGAGGTGGAGCGGAGGGAAACGTGTGCAGATAAATACAACCCATTGGTTTGATTTCAGTATTGTACACAAAGACAGAGGAAGAGCTTTTGCAGAATCCAATCACTTTCCTCAGAGAGTTATCACATTTCACAAAGTGAGTGAAAAAACAGCTTTTACTAAAGTTAATATGTAAATTTCTCCCCACTGCCTTAGGAGAATGAATAGAGGCTATTTTCAAAAACAAACAAAAAAACTCCTCATCGCTAAATATTCACAAAGGAACAGATATTTGCTATTATTTAAACATTTTGTTAGATTATTTGACACATTATATGTGTTAATGTTGGACAAAAAAATATCCGAAGATCCTGAAAGTAGTAATTCACTAGTGAGCTGTGAATGAACTTATATTAATTGGAAATAACAAACTTCATTGTCCTACCGAATAACTCAGAATGTTAATAATTCACTTCAAAGCCCTTGAAAATAATTAAAGGAATATTTTAAAGAGGTTGACATTTTAAACGTTAAAGCTATTTTCCATAAAGAACTAAAGGTTTTTCCAGATAATTTTTTTTCTCAACGTAAAGTTAAAACAGATCAACAAAACATGTCTGACCTTGATTATCTGTTGTAGCCAAATAGTTTTCCTTCATTTCAGCAACTTTGTAATAGAATGGCAGCCAATAGCAGATGTTTACAGTTGTACTGTAAATGTTTTTAATAAACTAAAAGGATAAAGTTTTTTTTCAAAATGACATATTTTATGTTGTTTCTTCAAGTCTCTGTATTTAGGATTTTGAGCGGATATTTTGCTGATAAATGTCTCTTTTCAAATTTGCTAAATTGGCATAAATATCCAGTCAATGAGCTCAACTTTGCTGCTGTTACTTCAATTTAGTCTATTAATGACTATGTCCCTTATTAACTGTGCATACACACCTCTTAACTCATTTATAGTATGTCCTGAAAAAGGTGCAATGTGCTACTCATGGGCTTATTTTGGATATATATGTAAAAATAAGCTTTTTATTTTTTTTAATTAGCACAGCTGATGACAGCGCTCTTTAGATCACGAAAAAATGTTTTTAGTACAAAACGATCAAAATAGACTTTTCTCTAAATGTGAAATTTCTGCATTAAAATACCCCGGCTGTCTATATAAGCCACATACACTGATTTATTGCCAGTGTAGCTAATTGCTGGGATGATAGCAGCCTAATTGTTGGATGTAGCTGAGAGATCGATCTTTGTTTGTTGATCTGAGGCACAATAAATGTTCTTTGACCGGGTGGGTTTGAAGGGCAGCAGGATTTCTGTGGTATTTCTTTATAACTGGACACTACAAGCAGACAAAGCTCTGAAATCATGAGCTTAATTTGATTCATGCAACATTTGATAAATTGCATGTTACCAACAAACAGTCAAGAGAAAAGAAGATTTGGAGAGTTAAGTGATGGTTAAACAAGAAGCAGCACACGTAACACTTTTGGAGAATTGTAGAGACAATATTTCTCTGATGGTTGTACTCAAGCTGCATATAATGCCTGGGCTGCTATTGTTAATAGAAGCTGAATTCTATTGTATCTGATTAACTGTTACTTTCTCTTTTTATTTTAAGTGAAGCAGAGCTTTCCTTTAAGATTTGTTATCAGCAGCAAGTCTTGCTCCGTGGCCATTGTATTTTCATCGAGTGTGCTTGGGAACAAATAATTCCTCAAATAAGCTCAAAGAGGATCATCTCTCAAATCAAGTGAGAGAATTGAAACTTAAGCAACAAGGCAAAAGATAGCCAGGGAGTTAAATGAGGGTTTTTATGGAGGACAGCACAAAGATAGGAAAGTAGTATCTTTTTGTGTGTGGTTTTCCCAGTAGAGCAGCTCTTAGTCGTTAACTTGGCCTGTGCTCCACTCTCCAGCAGCGAGGTCACTGATGTGTGTTCTTTACAGAAGGCATGCTGGGAAATGGTAACAGATTTTAGCCAGACCCCACAGACAAGCAAATCGATGCCAAAAACCTGGCCAAATGTTTTTTAGACATTCACAGATGGCTGATATTGAGAGTTTGTTGTTCCAAATGTTTGTGCTATATGTGCATTTTGTGTATATGCACTATTGTCTGTGTTTGTTTGTGCTGTTTACAGAGATTCACATGTGTGCATATGGATACAAAGTAAGAAAAACTTTTAGTTTATTTAGTTAATTTTAGAGAAGACATAAGGGGCGATAACAACGGTTTGGTGGTAGTTTTATTTTTGTTAAAAACTGCACTTTCCAAGCTTTAGACCCTTTAGTTAAAATATTAATCTGTCATCTCAGGATATCAAATAATTAGTAATATTAAATGTCTGTGTAGATTCATAATTATTCAAACAGCAGAGAAAAAAATTGGGTCTTGTTTTATCGTGACTCATTCTTTCTAAATCCAGTTTCCTTGCTGGGATCTTTGATAGCTATTAGATCTACTGTACAATCCCAAGACCTGTTTTTTTCATTTTCCTGGTCAAGATAATTCTCTATTTTTTAAGTCTCCTCTGTGGACCAAATTAATTGAGAAAACTAGACTTCAGGGGTTTTATTGTTTATCTGCAACTAAACAAATCTCCCAAAAGACATGATGGCTTTTAATGTAACTGGTTACAACTGAGACCAGTGTTTTGTTATTTTAAAATAATTGGTTTTCTTAGAAATGTAGAATTCTGCCATTTTTTTTTACTGTAATTTCTCTAGTATGGATGCAAGAAAAAATCTGACCTGTATCTGCTCCTATAGCAGCATCACTAACGTGAACACTTGTCCTCTAACATTATATGCAAGCAAAAATATATGCATTTGATTTTTAACTCATTCATTAGAATTTGAAACATCCAGCATCTGGTTAAGCCATAAAGCTGGAGGAAAGATGTGCTTGGAGGTTGATTGACTGTTTGGGCAGTGGGGGCTCCTTCACACTGAATGACAACCCTTCTGTGACCAAAAAAGTCTTTGCAGGGTCTTGGCAAGGTCTTTAAGGGTTTATTAAGAACACAGTAGACTCCTCATTACACATTATGGAGAATGATAGGTCCATACTGGATTTGAGCATGCACAAACTCCTTACTTTTGTTGTGGTGGTTATCATCATGGTGGCAGTGTATTGTCCTCCTTGGTAGAGCGTGATTGCAGCGATACCAGTGTATCCATCACATGGGGCTCTTGGCAAAGTTTGGTCATTGCGAACTTAAAGCAGAATTGACCATGCTGGTCTCAATGCTGGGCTAAAAACCCATGACAGTGTCAGCCTTGATCTCCCTTTTCTCTCATGATCAGCTCTGCTGAGTGGCGTCCATCCGCCTGCAGCCAGCGAGCACTCTCAGCTGCCAGCACCTCTAAATCTTGCCCCCTGTGTCGCCCTAACCAATCGGCAATCCCGAGCCAGCTCGCGCTCATCTGCGGGTGAACCGCGCCACCTGTCAGGGCGCTCCTCAGCACCAAGATCCCCCTCACATTTAGTTAGTAGATGTGGGCGCACCGCTTCACCATCTTGCTCGGAATTAATGTTTGCCGGACCTGCTTACATAGTAACGGTTGTGTGATTGGTCAATGGCCGTTTTGGTGGCAAGGCCAGCGAAATGTCAGTTGCCTTCACACTGCGTCAGGTTTACCATAAACCATCTAAGTCCTAACTGGTCATGTTGGTTGTGGATATTGTAGCAAGGCTGATATTCTGTGTGAAAGGAGCCTAAATGTTTGTTAATCTAAGCAATCACACATGTGACTGGATTATCAGATAAATGCTGTTGAAAGTGGATGTCAGTCAAAGCATAGGCTGATTGATAAAGCAGCCATATGGTCCCTAGACTGCAACCTCACCAACAAAGATGCATCATAAAGCATGACGCTACTGTCAGAACTGCATTGTGATTTGACCACAGTGGATGAGACGTTCTCTGAGCCATCACTCCTGTTAGTGTTCAACCTCATTGCATACTTAATGTGTTTAGAATGGTAAAGATTTTCAATGCTTTTGTTTTGCTTCAGAATTTTAAGTTATTGAAATACGTCACCTAATCTATATCACTGATGTGTGTGTATGTTTATGGATGTGTGCAGGTTTGTAGCTCTGCATCTTATCGTTCCAGCCCAGTCATCTTGTAAATAAATGTACCTTGATGACTTTAATTACATTTCCCTGATTCATTTTGGTTATTATGTTTTTCTGTTTAATGTTTACAGTTCAGTGTTAACACACTCAATTTATTTGGTTTTTAAGGCTTTCAGCACCTTTAACTCTTGAAAGGGAAAGAAATATTGAGGCCAATGGTTATCTTTAGAAACTCATCTGAAAAATGGATAGGATTTATCACTTTAGTTACAGTGATTTTTATCCTCACAGAAATGAAATTTAATGATAACATATTGTGTTGGATATTCAGGGTTGGAGTTCAAATGGGAAAGCGCACAAAATCTGTGTATAACAGTCTGCTAGAGTTCCTCGTATTCACTGGTTTGAACACCTATTGGCATATATCACACGTTCAGGCTAAAAATAGAAACCATCCACACTCCCATCATCAGCTCCACCTTCTCCACCTCCTCCCTTCCCTTCTATTATCTTCTCGTTCTCAGCACATCCCTCTCTTTCTGTCCCCTCCCAGACCTTTAGATTCACACATTTCTCACACACCAACAGGCAGAATATAAATTTGACACGTATGCCGGCGGCCATGGTTGCATGTTAGTTCCACGAACAAAAGCATAAACTTAATTTTAGTGGTCTAATTTTTGAACGTGTCGTCTGCTGCTCTCTTGTTTTGTGTTTCCGTGGCAACTCGAGGCAGTAAATGAGAATTGTGTGTCAAGTATATAAATAAAATACATGCTCAGATTCAGAGTTGCGGTAGCAGAGATTTGCACCTAAGAGGACTGGTGATTCTTTTTCTTCTATTTTTACCTTCGAATTTCAGATTGACTCCTTTAGGTTTCTAAATCTTTTTCATCTCTCTCTTTATTCTGTCTCCTGTAACCAGCAAGAGTGATCTGATACAAAAGTGTTTAAAAAAACAAACAAACACATTTTTGTCCCATTTCTTTTCTCATCCACACCACAGAAAAGTCGATCACACTGTGTTGATGCCCTTGTGGTTAATACACTCGTGTGTGTTCTCCACCTGTTGTGACTATAGTGTGAATATTTATTGTGATTGAATTGTTCTCTCTGCAGCTGAAACATGAATAGAAACCAGCTGTAGCTGTGAATAACTACTAGCGAGATTCGTTTGATGTTTTGCTTGGTCTATATGTGAAACAAATTTGACTTCAACTCCATGACCTCACAACTTCCGAGCTTTCAAATCCCCTTTTTTTGATGTCTTTCTCTGTCTTGTGCCTCCTCTCTTCTACATCTTTATAAAGAAGCGTGTGTACATGAGTGCCTCCTTATATTGGCTCCTCGTTGGTTATGATTTCACTCGCTGCTTCCCTTTGAGGCTCTCCCCGGATGACAGATTCGCACATCCGTTATCAGCCTCCACTTTCTCACAAAATCAATAGTCTCTCCTTGGTTTTCTCTGCATTTATAAAATAATGTGGCTGCAGTGGGTTTTTTTTGTTGAGCATGCAATCAGTGTTGTGGCTACCCTCTGTTTGTCATGTAAATTGAAATGAACTTGTAAACAGGACTGTACAATATGTCAATAATTTATCATCCCTGCAATATCAATGTTTGCAATATCAGTATCACAAAGCGCTGCAATAAATCACTGACATAAACTGCATGGCACTAATAAATTTACAAATCAGATGGACCAATTTCGCCCCAATTTTTGGGGGTTTGGTTGATGGTGGTCTCATGATGACAGAGGAAAAACAAAGGAGTAAGGAAAACACCAACCTGTGAACTTCACAGCAACATTATAACATATATATTTACAAAATATTTGTCACAGTGATGTAAATTAATGTGCAAATCTTGATTTTTAAACTACATATAATCTTAATTGACAACAAGAAATTCTATCTAAACTTTGGCATTTGCCACCATATCATCCCGAGTTAAAGCTCTATTAGGGGATACAATTATTCATTACTTTCAGGATCTGGAGTAACCAATAAGAATTAAGTAAAATGCATACATTATTGTGTTCTAGAGAAAGCAATGTGCACATTACAGATGCACAGAACATAGATGTGCTGGTGCTGAGAGGAGATAGGCGTGGAGATCCTGTTGACATTCACATAAAGAACTAATGACAGCATGACACACTCATCTATCACTGCTCTATCTCAGATTTTTACTGTACCGTCTCCATCTGCTATTCTTCAGCTCAAAGGACTGAAGCAAGTCATGTGATAAAAGCACTGTTGGTAATAGAGGGGACTCAGTCGTGTACAGTAACACAGATGCAGAAAACATGACCTTCAAAAACATAAAAGCATGGCTGTTGTGCTCTCGTAACAGTGGAAACCATCACAAGCATCCAGTTTTGACATTCATCCTCAGTCCCTTTTGCAAAGATATTCCTTCTAATTCTCAGTCAGTCAGTCATTATTTATACCTGTTACTCCTGTTTGGGGTTGCTGGGGTGAGAGGCGGGGTTACGCCTGGACTGGTCCCCACAAATTCTCAAAATCTTTAGATTATATTATTTACTATAGATGGATCCTTAAAATCTTTCCAATTTTTTATAAAACAATTTTTTTCCTCAATTGTTCCACAATTTTTAGGTTTCGTTTGTGGCAGATTGCCGAACTTCTTCCCATGTTTACGTTTGAGTTGTTCTGTCTCTCTGAAATTGTCCTTTTGTACTCAGTCATATGGCATGTGATTGTATAGCACCTTTTAAGTCAAAGGACACACTATGCTTCACACTACAGTCATTCACCCATTCTCACACACACATACACACACACATACACACACACACACGGTGGTGATAAAGTACACATATATAGCCACAGCTGCCCTGGGACAGACACACACTGGCGCCACTGGACCCTCTGACCACCACCAAACAGTCATGTTGCTGAGATGTTACCAATTAACCTATTTAGTTGTCACATGATCCTCTAGTTGTTTTTGAATTCTGCATATTTCATTTTCAGCCTTTTGCTGCCTCTTATCCAAATTTTTTAGATGTTTTGTTGCTAATAAATTTAAAATGAGATTATATTTTCCATGAAACAGTCAAATATCTCAGTGGTAATGTTTGATATTTTGTTTACGTAATAATGGGAATAAAATATAGATTTAGCAGCTTTGCAAATCATTGCATTTTGATTTTTTATTTTATACCTCAGAGCGGACCAACTTTTTTGTGAATTGGGCTTGTAATTTTGTGGAGAAAATTTTTGAAATGTGCCAGCCATATTCCAGTTAACTTCATGATTTTTTTTTCTTTTTAAACTGGCCCCAGATGATAATGTTAATTCCTGTTTAAAAAATCCACTTAAAAATTAATTAGCGACTATTTAAGATGAATGTTGCTAAGGAAAACACAAATCTCTTTAGTGGAGTTAGTCTTCCTCTGGTGAAGAAAAAGTTGTTTTTGTGTGTTCTGTTGTCTGTGTGGGTGTGATGTATAGTGGTTTTGTTACCATTAAAGTCACCCCCTGCTCGTGTCAGGAATAATTAATGTCATAACAACGTTACTGAGGGAGACAGAGATATAATGCGTTGATGCTGACTGGCTCAGTGTGAGCATTAACTCCTTAATGTGGAACCAAAGACTGATTACCACTAATATTTACTCATTTTCCAGTGGTTATGATAACTTAAACCAACACTGATCCCAGCAGTTTGCAGCTGTGCAAAATACTTTGCCTCTGACTGAGAATATTTTCCTATAAATAATGGTGTGTTATTCACATTTTGTGTTAGAAGTAACAATGTTGTCTCAGCAGCACAATGAGAGAGAATAAAAAGAACTGCAGTCTGTCTAACACTGCACTGTGCTGCTTCAACCACATTATATTATAATATACATACATAGGGTCTGATTTATCAATATTCCAAGTAAAGAGTGCAAAACTGCATGCACGGCAAAAGTTTTGCGTGTTCCTGATTTGTGGGTGATCTACTAAGACTGATTGTGCAATTGTTAACCAGCGCAAAAAGCAATATTCAAATGAGGAGTTTGACGGCGCTATTCTCTTGCAGGTGCAAGAAAGGTGCAAACAGAAAATGAATTTCGAGCCAATAGAGCTTCAAATATGAGCAGAAGAAGCAAAAATACATTGTTTAGCTGCAGCAAAGACATCTTCAGGCTCCGCTCTGTGATGTTGTGTAACAAACAGCAAACTACAGCGATCAGAGCGACCTGGTGAGTAAAGTCCTCCTCGTGGTCCAAACACAGACACCTGCTTTTCAGGATGTGGTGCACTCCACAATGTTTCTAGTTCGTATTTGGACCAGGTTATATCGATGTTCCCCTCAGTACACTGTAAAAAGGTATTTGCTGATTGCACTCGACTCCATCTAGTTTAACTGTTGCTTTGATTCAGTTAAGTTACATGAACTATCACTGTCAAGTTGAATACACTTCAAAATTAGAAGCCACAAACATTTTCAGGTTTGATAAATCACACTGCGCCTGAAACGCCCACTTATTTACATGTTCTCCTCCCAGTATTTCCCATCTTCTGACAG
This sequence comes from Pachypanchax playfairii, assembly GCA_006937955.1. Classification (NCBI taxonomy): domain Eukaryota; kingdom Metazoa; phylum Chordata; class Actinopteri; order Cyprinodontiformes; family Aplocheilidae; genus Pachypanchax; species Pachypanchax playfairii. The sequence continues at coordinate 3,112,018 of SSNP01000007.1, read as the reverse complement.
AAATGCCCACATTACATATTCATCAAGAGGAAAGGCGCTAAAACGACTTTGTGCATCTAGCGGCAGGTTTAACAGGCACAGTTTTTTCCTGTGCATCGTTAGTAAATCACCTGCTGCTTCTTTTTGTGGCCGCTGAGCGGTTTGAACCTGTTTTAACAACAGCAAACCTTTGATAAATCAGGACCATAGACTGGCAGTAAACATGGGCTAATATGACTTTTTTATGAAGGGAAACCTTAAGCAATATTACTGTTACTGCAATGTATTCAGACATTTTGATTACAATCCTAAAATGTGCTATTTTGAGATTTTTAAATGAAAGTTAATCTGTTTTTATTTAATTGGATTAATGATAATTTAATCAATAATGATATTTTAGGTTGTAGGTTGTTTTAAGTGTATTAATTTATAAAAAGTACAGTTTATGTATTAAATTATTAGAAAGAAAAACTAAAAACAGCAGCTACATATTTTACTTGGTAGTAAATATTTTATTACATTAAACATGTCAGTATGATAGCATTTTGATATTTGTTAATAATTATGAGAGGACAACCATGATTCTTTTTTTTCAGTTATGTGTGAGAGAGTATAAATGTTTGTCTTCTTTACATCTGAATTTGTTTGCAGCCAGTCAGTCGTTTTCTGTACCCACTTTTCCTGTTTAGTGGTCATTGGGCAAGAGGCGGGTTACAACCTGGACAGATCACCAGTCCATCACAGGGCCACACATAGATGAACAACCATGTTAACCACCATGTCTGTGAGATGAAACCAGAGACACTGGAGAAAACCCACTCAGAGCTACAAAGACCAAGTCTTGTAGCTGATTGCAGATGTGTTGGATGAGTGATGTGTACCGCTCCTTCTGTAAAACTTTATAGGTATTGCTTCTTTTGGCAGACATGCTGTCTGTTTTTGTGACCTCTGAAAAATGACCTAACAGACATCTTTTAAACTCTTATTATTAAAGGTAAATGTTTGTACATTTCTGTCTGTTGATACTAATCTGAAGGGAGAAGATGACTTTAATTAATCTACATATCACACTGCCAGAGGGGTTCCTGCTTTTTCTGTATTTGACAAGTAAAAAAAAACCTGTTCAATTTGCAGTAATGGGAAATTGTAATAGTTATCAAACTTCAACTTTTTAAATCCAAAGTAGTAACTATCTTAATTAGCACTGGGACCCCGCATCCCCCAGGTCATCCACCTTTTCAATTTCTTTTTCCCACATGTCTTTGATACAGTCACCTGGGCTCATTTCACCTTTCTCTTTTCTGCCAGTTCATTCATGCGGGTTTCACAGCACACTGAGACCGGCTCTGTTAACTTATTCCCACCCCCCTCTGCAGTATCTTTTTTCCCTCTTCACCTCACTTTCCTTCCATTTTGCCATCACTCCTCTTTTTTGAAAGGGCGTCTGTGTTATTTACCAAAACGAGATGAGGTCGAAGGCCTCTCCGTTGGGAAAAGGCTTTAAGAAAAGGCAGGGAGGAAAAAGATGAAGGGGCAGACGGTATTAGACAAGGCTGTATAATGACCCACAGACAGGCTTTGTAATCAATCTGTCTGTTCCCTGCCTTCACTGGTGCTCCAGGTAGCTTTTGGGGTCACATGAACCATGTTTGATTGGTGCAAGGTTGTCAAGGCACAATCATTTTTAGGGCCAGCATTGTCAGAGAAGGAGCTGCAAGCAGCCTGCTGACAGAAGAACCCTACAAACTGATGAAAGCTGACTTTCAACCCTTTTGACTCCTTTGCATGAGCTCTTGTCCAGATGAAGCAGCTGGAGGTGTAAAAGGCTATTTTTGGTATCTGAGCTAACCTCAAGTGAGATACAGTAAATGAAACATAGTCGAGGAACAAGCTAAAGGGAAAAAAAAAATAAGTTAATCGGACTAAAACACGTTTTTGATGCATTAAAGGATATAAAAGATATAAATCATAGCATTTTCTTAAATAAAACTGTGTTGCAGGTCTTGAACAAGCATGTGCATTTGACTCATAGGATGAATTAGTCATAGGCTGGGGTGCTACTTGTTACTCATAAGTAGCAGATTATATATATATTGAATTTTGGAGTGTTATGGCTCTGCATTTGTCTCTTCCCTCTCTTGGCTTCATGAGTCTTGGACATGAAAGATGTTGAGTGTCGTAGGTGGGAGGGTTGTGTAAGTGAGGAGGCGCAGAGAGAGGGATGATAGATCAAGTAGCCTTGATTATGTAAAGGAAATCAGAGACGGCTAGAAGCACATGCTTCTGTATTTTTGGTGCAATTAGAATATGAGAAGATTATATGAGTGAGACATTCTTAACTAGATGTACCTAATAGAGAATTTTTGTTTATTTTACTCTCTCTTCATTTATTTTGTTTCAAGTTTTCAAAGTATGTTTTTCTTGTCAAACGTCCTCCCACGTTGTACGTGAGTACAAATCAGTTCATGTCCCAGTACAGCTGCATCAATGAATTTCTCTTTTTAGATGAGCTCATGTGAATAGGAAGAACTGGCTGAGCCCTGAGGTAGAAGTAGTGCTGAACATCAGCACTGTGACAGCAGTTAACCCCCGAGGGCCATAAGCTGTCAGACACATATGGACATTTTTTTTTACATCTGGCATTAAAATCATTTCCTAAACCTTATATAACTTACGGTTATGTTTTTAACACTTTTTATCACGTGCAAAACAGGACATGTGATGTTGTGGTATTCTGAGGAAATATGTTCAAATTCCAAATTCAATTCAAACATAATATGCGATGTTCAGTGTATCTGACAGAATATATACTGTATTTAGAACAATTCAGGATACAGTTCATATTAAAGCATCATTATTATTTAGCTGTTATCTTCTGTTTCCACCATGATTTTCTATTTGTCACTCTTTCTGAAGCTTTAGGAAAAGCCATTCAAAAAATGCACCAGTACACACGTCTTGATTGAGAATATTGTGCTATAACTGGGAAAAGTTTTCACATACACAACAATGGGATTTTGATAAAATGAGTGAGAAAGCCCAGCCTTCTTTGAAGTATATATAGCAGTAGCATCATCATTCAAAGTATGAGCAGGTCATGGAAAGTTGGATGTTGCGTGACTGAAGTAGTATTTTGATACTTCATGGTTTTACACAGTGTTATTATCTGTTAATTTTACCCCTGTTTTTATCTCATACACACTAACTTTATAGCTGTGTTGTTTCCATATTTCTTTGCAAACAACATCTTCATTATACACCAAATTTTGACACTTTTTTTGTATATTTTATACATCAAAACATGAACTTTTTCACTGCCGTAGGACTTAGAATTTTCTTTCAAATGACCACAGGGTGCAAAGAGTCCACAGCTAAGCTCCAATTTACTTTTATTCTGTGTGTACTCTGAAGTGATGGGTCTTTTTGTCTACATAAAATACAATAGAAACATAAAAAATGTAGTGTAGATAATAAAATTCTTGGGCTACTTTTGGTTCAGGATTTTTTTATTACATCATTTAAGGCTTCATTTGCACTTTACATTTCATTCTGTCTTACTAATAGTTCTGTCAGGTAGTGGGAGACACAGGTGTGTTGTTACCATGGTGACCACAATGAGACACTGGCAGCTGCTTTAACATTTCTTTTAACTTTGATAAAAAAAAAATACTAAAAGTGATTATGTAGTTTCTACATCCAAAGAGTGATATTTTATCATAACTCAGGTTATTACAAAAGCATTTCCTAAAATACTGTTGGGCTTTGTAGAAATTGAATTTGTGTTGAAAATGTCATGCTGTATCTACTATCATAATCTGTCTTTAACTTTAACTTGTTTCCTTCTTTCTGTCTTATACACTGTTTTTGCAAAATATTTTAAAAGCCATTCTGATTTACATGATTTTGTTTTTTAAAAGGCACATTGAGTCTGACATTGTGATAACACATTATATTCTATTAGAGCTACACGTTTACCAGTAATGAGTGATTTTATAATTCTAACTCCATCTGCAAAACAGTCTATAGCCAACAGCTGTGTTTTGGTTTCAAGGATAGCAAGTCTTTGTGCTTGAGATATTTGTGCTATGCCAAGTCTATTATGTAGCTACTTCTGTTACAAAGTTCTCTTGTTTTTTTCAAAATGCAGTGACAAAATTGTGAAGTTGGCAGCCTTGAAGAGAAGTCGTGAGTGAGTGTGGAGATTACCATGTTTGCTTTCAGTTTCACAGTGAGAGTGGGGCTATGTGGGGGAGAAATACAGGTTAGCTTACGCAACACCAAACTGCATCTGTATGAACAAAGTTATTTTATTTTTTATCTTGTTGGAAATATGAAGTACTGTACATTCCAGCCTTAAAGCCCAAAGCTATGTGTGACAGCAGACATCAACTTGCCCTACTGATCAAACCATAACATGGAAGAAAACATATAGGGTTTGTTTCACAAATAGTCCCTTAATTCTGTACAGATTTGTTTGTATAATCTGGTCTGGGCATTTTATGATACATTTATAGATGTGTATATGTGCGCGTGTGCGCTTGCACCTTGTAAATGGACCATTTGCAGTGTTTTCCATGATGTATGGCCTGTATTTGTTGTACTATATTTAGCATCAGTAGTTAAAGACCACTGCATCTGTAACTGCCACTTCTTTTATCTATTTTCTAATCCCTTCATTCATCACTCCCCTGTGGCATCTCCCCCTGATATGGAATGAAAGGGAAATTAAATTGTCCTATTTAAATATCTTTGGTTTACTCTTAACACAAAACACGCATGTTGTTTCAGGAATTAACCAATATAAATGAAAAGGAACTATTTGCATGTATATGCATTAAGTACATTAAGGGTTTCTTGTATGCACAAGTTAGCAAAAGTCTTAGTCAGACCATGCGTGGGAAGTTGCAGGTGATTTTGGTGTTTTTAAGGGGGTGGTAGCAAAGAGTTTAAGCCGCCAGCTTACATGCCCATTTATCCACCTTCTTCTTCACTTTGATCCAGTGCCTTAAAGAACACTCCTAAAGAACTGAGTGGAGAGACAAACAAATGTAAAAAGCATTTTCGCTCCTTTTTTAAAGGTTTATTGAGAAGCATAGAAAGTAGGCTGTGATTGATAACTATTTCATTGATTGGGAGTTGCCCATTCTGGCTCTGAAGGATAAGGAGAATGGACAAATCGAGAAAGAGAGTTAAACTTGCGGAAATTCAGTGGGAGCAGGAATAAACTGATTTCCCAAGAGGTATATGGCTGGATGGATGAGGAACAGATTATGGATGAAGCAGACAGTAAAGGGGAAATGAAAAGACTTTAATTAAATGCTTTTGGTTGAAAATGTTATAGATGGCCTTTTCAAGGGGTTAGAGTATCAGTAGGTAGTTTGAACATTCAGTGACATTGTTTAAATGAGCCGCTGAGACTTAATCTGCAGTTGTAACCTCAGCAGTTATCTTTAAGCAATTAAAGTGTCATTTAATACTGAAAAATACTCTGAGGTTTCAGAGTTTTCTGATTTTTTTTTTGCGGGATTAGATATCATTTTCCACTTGCTCAGGGTTTAGTTAATACACTTCTGATATATGTACCATAAACTACCAAGAAACGGTTAGCTTAGCATGGTGCTGAGTCTGCTGAAGAACCATGGGAAAATGGACAGCATTGTTAAATCCAAGGGTAAAAATATATCTGTTGTTCAGTAGCATGTTCAGTTGTTTTTGAATGAACAAGCTGAATGGTTCTCACTCCCTTGGCCAACATAAACAGGTGACTGACAGCTCAGCGGAGCCGGGGGGGGGGGGTCCTACTTTACAGTATGCTGCATTTAATCAGAGAAATCCATTTGCATTCTTCGACAAGTTGACAAAAATGAACTTTAACTGCTGCACATGTTTAAAAAAAAGCCTTTTTGAAACTGCAAAATTTTGAGTAGAAGAAACAGTCTCTTACTTTGAAATCACACACTGTGAAGTCTTACTAACCGTAGATTGGCTGGATTATACAGTAGATTCATTCATTGCCAAGTTGCAGTATGTTAGAAAATCTTTAACTGCTTCAAATCATTAATAGAAATTATTTTTTTTTAAATTCGACATCAATGGGATTTTGATCTTTGTACAAACTCGGTCTTTAGTTGGTACCAAGCCTGTTTTTACACCAGGAAGCATGTTCCAGATTGGTACGATGGTTAACACTGTTGTGATTTTGTTTCCTCAAAGTAAACATAAACAAGATAATTACTTCATTCAGGAGCTACTTTAAGTGCATTTAAACAAAAAGGTTAAATGTAGATAGAACATTAGTTGTTGTGAATGAATGGAGTTTGAGTCTTTCTATTTGTTTCCCTGTGGAAAACAGCAAGGTGTCCAAAGCAGTGTGATCTTAGATTAGATAACTGTGCTTTGAACTGATCTGTCTGGTATAGGATATACAAACACAAACATTTGTCTCATACTTTTTAATGAACAGTATGTGCTCCAAAATATAATTTATAAACTTATAAAGTAAGCTTATCTTTAAGCTACAAGTTGGCTCCTTTAATTCTATTCTTTGGAACAGTTTTAGTTTAGAGGGGTTTAACAGTTTCTTTACTTTGGAAGGCTGTTTAATTGGCTGTAGTGTGAAAATCTTCACACAGTTATTTTAGTTTCTGCTGTTTACGTACAACAATTTTTAAAAGAAAATTTCATATCCGCTGGGTTTCGCTTGAGTTTCACTTGTTGGTGAAATAGTCTCATGTGCAGAAGGTATAATGATCATTTTGGTAATTACAGCTCTGTAATCTGTATATATGGTTCTGGCAACTGTGTGTGTGACAGATGGATGACAGACTTGCTATTGTCCAGGGAGGTATGAACCACTGACTTGTAGCAGTGGGGTTCATGAGAGGGGAGGATTGAATCACCCCAGGAGGGAGTCAGAGAAAAACAGGAAAGGCTAGCTTCACGCTAAGATACATAATGAACTGCATTGTCGTGTCTGTGTCTGAGGTCGTCAAGTGCATGCGTGGTAGGAAAGTATATGGAAAGTGGGCAATGCAATGGTAAAGAAACAGAAACAGGCTATAGTGATGCAAGAAAAATAACATAACCTTTTTATTAATATGAACAGAAATATATTTGGCTTGTACCTACTTGACATTGGGTGTTTTGTTTGTTATAGTTTGTACCCATCTGTGTGTGTGTGTAGGGCTAATGTATTGTTTCAGCTTGAACATTTCCTTATTTTCAATTAATTATTTTGCTTTTGATGAGAAAGCAAAAGATGGATGGATGGATGGATGGATGGATGGATGGATGGATGGATGGATGGATGGACTGATGGATGGATGGACTATCGTTCCATTAGTTATTAGTTGGTTTAGTCTGTTGGTGTCATTGGCTCCTCATGCTGCTCCTCTAATAGTGCTCTGGCTACAACAAACTGATAAGAGCTCCAACATATTGCTGCACACATTGAAGGACCTGAACAGTATCAAAAAGTTGAGTGTACTTTACAGTATAAGTTCAGATCTGAATGCTCTCCAGAGTGTATCACTAACCTGACATGTGGGATTGTAGACTTTTTATTTGTAAAAGAGTTTTAAATGTATCTAATGGTGTCATTGTGAACCAATCAGAGCACTAATCTGCCTCCACAGTCTCTTCAGAAAAGTAGCACCACAGTTCACCTGTTATGGACAGTGAGCAATCTAAATATATCATCCTGAAGTTCAACATAAAATGCTTCACTTTGTCTATAAGAGTTAAAACATTTTCCACTTATTAAATTTCATTTTTTTTCCTCTTACAATACTCTTGCTGGTAAAATAGGCTTAATGGATCAAAAAAGGTTAAATCTTTTAAAATAGATATTTTCAATTTGCACTCTGTCATTCCACCAATTACTGTTTTTTTACTACAATTATTTGAAACTAATATTTTGGTGTCATTTCTATTCTTTATCATTCAGCCCAATATCATTCTAAATTTTTAGCTTTGCTCCAGTATCATATTGTATTTTATCTGAAAAATCTATGAAAACAAGTTTAGCTTGACACCATTTCATACCACTGAGGTTTTCTGTCCACTTTTTTACAGCTTAAAGCAAAAATGGAAAAATTAAGTTAATCAAGACCTTTTACTTTACTTTTTCATATTACTTTTCGTCAATAATTTACTTGTGTTCAGTCAGAATTTAGATAAACCGTATATCTGTATAATGAAAAATATACATATACAGTATATATATTAAATTATCAAACAGAAGATGGAAGGAGATGAACTGATGGAACAAAGAGGGAGACGGAAGCCATGTAAGATGTGAGCTGTAGTGGACTAATGTTTGTCCCAGCCATGTTTGGTGATCTGTCAGTGCCAACAGATTGTGTGATAGGACAAATAGGCTGTGTTGTGGTGGCCGGCTGGTCGTCTGCATCCTTCTTTCCTTCTTCACTTTCTTTATTCACGGACCGTGGAATAATGAATATGATGAATTATCCTGATTCTGTTGCCTGTGGTTGTGGGTCACAGCGGAGCAGCTGGACGGAGGCATTGCTCTTTCAACAGCTTTCTCTCGCACGTGCCAAAACGCTCACAAACACCCACACACATAAACCCGACAAATTAACCCATGTAACCAGAGGGTTCTCAAAGACTGCTTCTGACACATTTGTGATTTTTATCTTTTTTATTTGCCCAATTGGTATTCAGGGCTTTCAGGTATCCATGTGTTTTGTTTTGTTTTCTTTTTTTTTTACTGAGACTGTGTCTCCTCATACACGCTTTCACTGATTTAATGTCCCCCTGCTTTGAAATTCAGACCATAAAGCCCTCTGCCTGCTCTGTTTTCTTATCAGATGAGCATGTTTTGTTAAAGTGGGGATGAGAATGAGCTTTAAGCTCATTTATTTGGCTCTGCGTGTCTCTGTTTGCCCAGTGGCAGAAAAGAAAACAATTTTGACAGCCAGAGCATAGAATTATTTATATTAAGCACAAATTTGTTTCTTTAATAGATTTTAAAATAGTTTTATGAAAATGTTATTTTTTTATACTAAGAACAGTCACAGGTTCAATATGGATTGAAGTAATTGAAACTAATTCTGGTCACAATCAAGGCGCCTTAAGATCCCTCAAGTTTAAACTTTAAATGTATATTTCAGATGTTTTTAATTGTGTTTTTATAGAAAAGTTAAACAATTACTATCGAATATGTTGTTGATAAATATTTGAACAACTTCCCTGATGAAAAGAAATACATTTAGACCAGACAGATATGCTAACAGCCACTTGAACAGCTGGTCTTGTCTTAAAACCTCTCTAACCTCAAATACTTTATAACTGATAACAGGGACACTGTGTCATGAAGTTTTACACTGCTGTCAGTTTGGTTTTACATGGTTATAACAACACAAATTACACCCTAAAGTGGTACAGACTGAACCATGTATTTATGTAACCTGGTAAATCTCATTGAAATCTGGATTTCTTTTGCAAGACTAACTTTTCCAAGAGGCCAGCCAGGCAAGTCATATATAAAAGTAACAAATATAGAGAGAAATTCAATTTATATGGTTATGTCAGTGAATTATCAGTAATGTAAGACTATGTTACGTAGATTAACAAAGTTCAGGCCATCTCATCACAATAACAGTTAAATCTAAAGGCATTTTTCACTGGAATCACATCATTTGATCATGGGAGTATAAGTTCTGAGTGGAATAAGGTGGTGAAACTGAGTGCTTAGTTCTCAGTCTGAAAAAAGTTATAAAGGACACTAGAACAAAATGCATGAAGGCTATTGGTTCTTTGTTTTTAGATGGAATCAGCTCAAGAAGATTGTTGTCATTCAGAGTAATATGGTGCAAATCTTCTTATACTGTTGCAGTGGAATTTGTTACTGTTTCTGCACATCATGACCTCACTCTTCATCTTATCACTCAACATCAGCAGCTAGCTCAAATATATAATGGTGCTACATATTTCTGTTACAAATAAACAGAGAATTTCTTGTAAATAACAGTCCTGTTATAATGTTTATTTTTGAAAAACTCAGGTAATTTAAAGAACTATAACAGATAAGATATGATTCATTTATAACCCAGTAGTGAACCTTTTTTGGGAACACTCTTGTGTTTGATACTAAATCAGATTTTACTGCATAAAACTGCTCGAGTAGTGCTGTGGTGTTTTCCAACATTCAAATCAACAAGTACGAAATGAACAAGAGGCCATTTTTTTACCAACTGAAGATGAAGCTGAACAGGTGAATGTCTGCGCGTGAGATTTTACTGTGCATGACTGGACTGAAAAGTGTTTGATGCCAACCTACACCACAGAGATCCCAGTAGCAGATGGAGCATGTTGGATTTATTTGCAGGATCATAAGCAAAATGGTGGAAGAAAAAGTGTTAGACTTGACCTAAATGCCAAATTAGCTTCCCAACTGAAGTATACAGGCTCTGCTTGATTTGCTTGTCATCCCAGGAGCTGTTCACAGTCTTGATTAAATCAGCAACTGAAACGTTACTGAGTTTTAAAGTTTTTAATCTCTTTATTTCACATACTCTGACTTTTTCCCCTGTTTCTACACTTGTTGGTACTTTCCAAAAACATGTCACATTAAAACAGATTTCACTCTGCATTAGTTGTTTCTGTTTGTAGATTTATTATATTTTATTTAATCCAGACTGTCTCCTTTACAATTCAATTCTGTCTAAATCACAAACCATTTTTTATTACAATAACTCATTGCTCAAACTGCAGAAATAATTGAAAATAAAAAGAAAATCTTCTGTTTAGTTTTGTTCTTTATTGCCTATCTATAATTGTTAATAAATTACTCTTGGCGAAAATCCGTTTTTTGAAGTGTTTTTGATGAGCCGATTTATTTTTCGTTGTCTCTGAGCGGATTGTTCATTCAGTCATGATGCAGCAGAAGTTACAATTCAGCTCTTTCAGAAGGAGAACAGTCCTGCTCACGTGGATGTGTGACATGTAGAGACGGACCACTGTGAGATCAGAATCTCGGGCAACTCTCGTCATCCCAGTGCAATTCATCACTCTGTCTCCTCTGATAGCTGTAGTTTTAATATCTGAGTTGATCAATAAAAAATAGGCAGGTTTACTTAATAGTTTTGGCCCTATTTAGGTTACTTTGTTTTTCTATGTAAACATAAAATAGCTGTTGTTGAACAAACAGTCACAGTTGCACGGCTAAATGCGATCTTCAGTATTCTGTATGACAGCCAGCCCCGACCAATCAACAGACTTTTGATCTCATCATTTCAGACCTCCAGCCTTGTGCATTTGCATCCCTCCTTCATTATAATTAATTAGGCATTCTAGTTAATTACCTGCCTGGTTTAGCACAATAGCTTCACTCACATAGAGCTGTTTTTTTTTTTTTGGGTGGAGGACTAAGACAACTGTCATTAACCTTCAATCTTTATTGCATTCACTCCATTTCTCTTTACTAATGCTCCCTGCTTCATTTACCAGCCTTTGTTTACTGCTGTTGTACTCTCATGTCGTCTTTCCTCTATTTCCTCAAACGTCCAATATAATCTGTTTTATATCAAAGGGAAAGTGTGATTTGGACGTGAACACTGTTTCTCCCTCTCTACTTTACATTGTTTACTTTAAAAGTAGTGGTATTTAGTATTTCCTCACCTTGGCACTTCGTTTTTGCTGGTTTTGTTTTAATTAATCCAATCTTGTTGCTTTGATTGCTTAAAAAGGCTGATTCTCTCCAGAGTACTTCAGCGTGATTGTCGCTCGATCACTCAGAGCCTTTATTTTTCTTCTTCTAGACTAACTCTCACACTCCTGCTGTGCATCTATGACTTCTTGTTATGGTGTTTCTATTCTTGTCAGTCTGTGTTTGTCTCTCCAAGTGCCCACTGATGTTAATATATCACAGTGTCCGCTGCGTCCAGGTGTGTAATTATCAGCATGGAAAGCTTGTCTCCGATCATTTTTAACGAGCAATGAGGCTGCGTTACCTCCATTAATAGAGAATTAAACCATGTATCAACCGCCACAGCACATAAAAGGCCTGCTGTTGGTGTTTTGGGTGTAGACTGCTTTCAGAGTCGGGTAATGATGCGGTATAGATTCCTCTGTGTGCTGGTTTGGACTTAGAGAACTGGAGATGAACTGAAAAAAGAAAGAAAAAAACACAAGAATATGAAGGACAGAGTATTTCACCACTCACAACACCAGCCATGTAAGACAGAGAGGCTTAACTACAAGAGTGCAGGTTTCAGTGGTATTCATTTGCATGAGACCACTGTGTTGAACTTTATAATGTCATTATAACACATCTGTAAGCATATTTGCATGTGTTGAAGCAAACATTTGGATATTGCCATCATTGATTTGCTTTTTTCTTCTTCTGCATGACATTTCTCTCACTATTCAATCATTATGCCAAGAAATACGAAGAATCGCGAGTAAGTTTGACCACATTTATGCAGGTGAACACACTTAAGATGGTGAGACTAATCAGTAATTTCATGGCAAAGCTGAGATAGGTCATTTACAAGATGGATCAGGTAGTAATTATCCCATTGACTCAGTCTTATTATGTGACTCACCCACTTAAGTTCCCGGATAAGTTGTAATTTCTGTACTAGCGCGCAATAAAGCTGCAAAAGATTACCTTCTCTTGGTTTCCATCAAGCACTTACAATTTACTTATAATTTGTGATAATAAATGACAGACAAGGTCATTTTTAAGCAAACCATGTTCAACTTTCTTTTGGTTTAAACGATGTTTCTTTTCTTTTTAGAATAAAATTATCAACTCGTTTACGTACATTAAAAAAAATGATTTTGTTCCACATTTTATGATCTGTGAATTAAGTAATGTTAGAAAAATTCTGCAGGAAAATGAGCTCAGACGCAAAGAGTCAAACACCATCTTATTTCCTTTGCAAAGGGGGAGCGTAGCATCAGCTTCAGCTGAACACCATCTTCACTGAGCCATTCTCCCTCTGCAGCTTTTATTTGCACATAAGTTTCCATTCCCAAGATTGCAAAAAAAATGTCTCATAGGTGAGAAGCACAGGTTAAAACTTGCAGAACAAGATCTTACAAAACAGTCATGTAACAACAGGAAACGTCTGGTTTATCAAAACTTGACCGGAACTTAACGGCTTGTGGGTGCAGTTAGAATTCTTCCACAAGCAACTGTTGAAACCTAAAAAATAAAATACATACATACATACATACATACATACATACATACATACATACATACATACATACATACATACATACATATATACATTTCAATCAGTGCTAATATACTGTATACGATTTTCTCTACAACCATATCACCCATGTTCTAAAATTTCACTGGACACATGAAATTATAAAATTGTAACTGTAGTACATATTAATGTGTATGTTTGTGTTAAAACTATATGAACTGTTGGAGCTGTGACCTCTATAAGTGAGACATTTAAGTGAAGAAGCAGATTCTATCCATTATATTAAATCTTGTTCCTCCTTTTGATCAGCAATGTAAAGTGAATAGACCGGGTGTCTTCCTTTCTACAGGAACCAGTGTATGAACATTACAGTCAAGTACACACTAACCTACACACACACACACACACACATCGCCTGTTTCCTTAGTGATCGAATCAATTGCTGCAGGTTGAGCATCATTCATTTGTCAGAGAATGGGAAATTACATCAATCATGATTAGTCAGGCTTTTGCTTTGTGCTATTTGAACCTACATTAACCCAAGCAGTGGGCATTCATGATGATCGGTAATGTCAGTGCAATGAGGTCGACACAAGACCTTCACCAGGCTCACTCCCTGTGTTGCTGCTGTCTGTACTATGAAAGGAGGAACCAATGAACCTTCACCTCAATTTCCAAGGAAATGACAATGACAAAGATGGTACCAGCTGGTGGGGGGGAACTTTAAGCTGCATAGCATCATTGTAACCCTTGACATTCTCTTCAAGGAAACAAGCAGGTAGCATGCAGGGTGACCCTTTTGTTGGCTGATGTGATGGATTTCACATTGAATTTTCTGTCACATAAAGAACAAAGATTTATAATGAGGTTGTTATAGATACAAAGTTTTGTTTTAAAGGAATATTGTGGCTGTTTTAACGGTGCTTTCTGTCTGTACGTTTTGACTAATTAAAATCTCTCCATGTAGATAGAATCTTGACTGGCCTCAGCTGAAATAGTTTATATCAGACAGGTCTGATGAGCTAATAGCTTGTCCAGATACAGGGGTCATAACATTGAGCTGCTGCAGGAATTTGCTTTGAAAATGTGTCCACTATTGACACTTATAATCAGCTGGTTCATTAGTAAGGAATGTTTTACAGATTGACATTTAATTTTACGCAACCAGATAAAAACCAATTGTGATTAAATTTTCTGTTATAAGAGTGATCTGGCCATAAACTTTGTTGCACATTATCAACAAAAAGTACTATAGGAGGCATGGAAGTTTTAAATCTATTTCAAATTAATCTATTTAATCTAATTAATCTATTTTATTCTATATGGGATTTAACAACATTTAAAAACAAGCAATATTTAAATATACAGAAAATGTGTAAAAGAAAACACAACTTTGGACTTCTTTTTCTGTTTATTTAAACTCATTCTCAAAATAAAAACATTTTGGATTGACACATCCCATAAGTGATTTTTTATAAGATTGGAAATTAATTCATGCATCAAGGAGTTCAAATGGTTAACCTGAATGTACTCTTTTTGCAAACAGTTCATGTTAATTTATAAACATCTGCATTGTTTAAATCTTTATGAATATCACATGAATGCCTAAAAAATTTGGAGACTGGAGCTGTAATAAAATGACACTAATCTATTTTGGTCTTTGCTTCATTTGGATTAACTATTAGCTTCATAGTCGTGTTGAACATTAACTCTATTTCTCAAAACTGAGGCCATTCATCAAGCTATCTGCTACGGGTAGATAGCTTGATATTAATTATTTAAAATTTTGACTCAGTAACTTTAAAATTGCTGAAATATTAATTAAACTATATTGATTACATTGTTTATATAAGTTGTATTGATTGCTTGTGTGTTTGTGTTTAGGTGTTGCTGGAATGACCCTCAACCTGACAGTAAAAGCTCTTAATAGAGTTTGTGTTGTCACCAGAACAAATAAGTTGTTCTCACATATTTGACAGCACATTAGTTATTAACCATATTGAAGAACTTGTCTTGAAAAATTAAGTGACATACTGCCTTTCCTCTATCAATATTATCATTTTGCAAAAAATGATGGTTTGATATTTTGTCCTCTGCTTCACCAAAAACAGTGATGTCAAACATCTGAAAGCCGACGTAAAAATCCACTAGATCTGTGTAATTTTTATGTGTGAGAATTTAAAAGTTTTCTGTGCCAGTTCAACATCGTCACATGAGTCCCTTTGGGATCACTATTCTTACACTCAGTGCGTACACTCTAATTACAGGCAGCTGAGACCACGGAGGACATCCAAAACACACTGACGTACTGAGATCAGATAATGCGCACAAAGAAGTTACATCACATTTTTTTTGTCTTTTTGTGGATTGCAAAAGCTTTTTTGTCTAACAATTAATTCTGCTGGGAGAACAGAAGCTTACATATTATATTTCATCATATTAACACTGATCCTCACTTTCCTAAAACAAGGTTGAAGAATTTAAAGCTTCTTTTCTAGAAAGTGCTTTAACTTTTGTCCGACCTCCAAGAAATTTATTCTAAAGACATTTTAAAGCCATAAAAATGCATTAATATTTTTAAAACCTTGTTTTATTCTCATGTTTATCTCACAATGAAAAAAAAGCATTTAGCATGTTTTTCATATTTGGTTCCACGTAGATAATTTTTTGACATCATCAGATGAACATGTTGAAAATGTTCCCAAACCCCACAGCAAACATGTGCAATCACATACATTCCACATGTCAAGTCTTTTTTTTTTTCTTGAAATTTCTGAAGACATGTTCATATTTGTATCTGCAGACTCTTTTCCAGCTTAAACACACTCTCTGTGGTCGCAGACAGACAGATCAATAACAGCTCTTAAAATAGTTCTATACAAAAACAATTTATTAGATGAAATGGTTCAGAGCAGCATCAGAACCACACAAGTCCACACCATTCAACCTGATTTTGAACAATGTGCTTCAAGGCAGGGGTGGGATATATGGCAAAAATGTATCTTGATTTATTTTTCTTTCTGTAAAATCAAGGCATGTTCAGACAAGAAAATTTAAAAGACACTGGGAACCGAAGTCTAATAGAAAGTAAAAATGCAATATGTTGATGAACATGGTGGTACATCATTGAATAATTTAAAGAAACATTTAGGATGTGTTTGTTGAGTGGTCTGTTATATAATGTTCTGAAGACAGCTCTTTTCCTTTTCTGATAAATTTACTCTGTGTGTGTGTGTGGGGGGGGGGGTTGTTTTTCTGACCTCCTGAGGACCAGTTTCCAGACTTTTACTATCTTTCTGGGGTCCGACGGTTCTTGTGGGGACCGAAGCCTGGTCCCCATGAGGGGGACTCCCCTTTTTAGGGTTAGGGGTTAGGTTTATAGGTATGGTGTGAATAGAGTTTTAGTTAGTCTTAGGGTTAGTTATAAGTCAGTAATGGTTAAGGTTAGGAAAAGGGTTTGGGTTAGGTATAAATCTAGTTACTAAAATCAATGGAAGTCAATGGACGGTCCCCATAAGGATAACAAAACAAACGTGTGTGTGTGTGTGTGTGTGTGTGTGTGTGTGTGTGTGTGAGCACGCGCGCGCGCGTGCGTGCGTGCGTGTGTATGCGTCGTCCATGCTCCACTGACTTACATTACATTATTTCAAGTCTTTTTAAAGGCCCAGATTTGCAGGAACAGAGAATAATCTGGCCTGGCTAACACATACAGACCAGCCCAACAATATTTATTCATGAGTTTGTATAACTTTTTTTAGATGTTTTTTATTCCGTGCTCATAATGTATTTATCTGTTGGGACATACAAAAATTATTTAAAAAAATATCATAAGAGCATTGCTGTCTAATCCCACATGACAAAAAGTCATGTCAATAACATTTTGCAGTTCACTGACTTTAAAATGTTAAAAAATATTTGATTGTTGTGAAGATTAATCAACTTTGAACTTTGAAAGTCTCATTTAATGAAGCTATCAAGTTTCTGGAAACTGTCTTAGGAAATCAGTCACAATCCAGATATTTAAACTTCTGCAAGAGTTTCAATTGTAGCTCAACTTGCAAAAACTTACAAGCTTTACAACCCATTAATTTACACTGTATTTCTGCTTCATTGCAGAGTTTTCTAATCACTGGGTTAATAACATATAGGTCTTTACGATGTAAATATATTGGCTACAAACTGGTATTGATGTTCTTCCTGAGATCCACAATAACGAAAAGAATCTGCAATTAACAGGAAGCTCTTAACCACGGAGACCACATATTATCTGAAACCCAGCGCTAAAGCAAAAATATGTGCAAATATTAATCTGAGGTCATTTTGTTTTTAGTGATTAGAATTTAAGCCACTTCTTCAAATGCATATAAAACTCAGAAAGCACATAAGTTATTATCTCTGTATGTTTATGGTTTGTCAAACTCTTTGTCAGATTGCAGTAAAAATCCTGAGTGAATGAAACTGTGGTAAGATTTTAGAGTGTAAAAAGAAAACATGTACACACTTTACATTTAAACGTTTCCATCAATATTCTCAAAGTAGTTGCACACAAACACGAGTGATTTAGTTGCTTTAGTCCTGTTGATTCATTGTAGAGACGACAGGTTTCACTCTGATAACCCTGAAGCACAGCTGACTTTTTAGTTAGTCTCTGTTGGCTGTGCATGTGCACAAAACAAAGACATTTTCCACCCATTTTAATAAATCTATTTTTATCCATTTGAATTCGTACAAATCTTGTTTACCAAATGGTCCAGTGAGTGCATATGCACAATACAATCATAACCCAAAACATACACACACACAACAACATACTGTACACCATTTATTTCATTTCAATGAGCCATTTATGAAACCTGGACTAATCATTGTGTGGATTATTGGCCTTTGTGCTTATCTGCTGCGGCATATTGCCAGAATAGAACCTTATTACCAACCTATTGAATGACAAAGGTTTTATGGACACACACAGTCATGCGCTTGCAAGCCAGTTCAGCCAACGCACACAAACACATGGTCAATGTACAACAGGACTCAACAAGCCAGAATATTCCATGTCATCATCACTAAAACAAAGATTTTCACAAAATCACAAAAAGTTTAAGGATTTTGCATCATTTATGCTGCTGTAATAAATATTTCCTTTATGGAAAATAACCAAAATGCAAAATGTTTAAACATTTAGGTGTTTCTCTCTTTACCCATTTTGTGAAATGTGTTTGAATGAATATCATAAAAATTTACCTTGATGACAAAAGCCTATTTCTGTTTGCTCCATGTTACTATGATCGTACCTGGTCATGGCTCCTTCTACTTTATTGATCAGCTGCTCTGTTCTCGGTTGTAAATCCGTCCAGCATCCCTCTTTCACCTCTGCATCTTTCAGGACCCTGCGGACATGTACGAGGTAAAAGGTTGGATGCAGGGATGAGGAGAAGGAGTGGGGAGAAAAGTGTTACCACTGGACTTCAGTGAGTAATGACTGGCCTATCGCGGGCAAATCTGTCCGGCTCTGCTTTGACAGAGATGAACAAGCTCTATGTCTCCTCTTTAACTTCAGCCTCATTTTTCTGTCTGTTCGGTCCCCACTTCTCCTTTTTCTTTCTCTTTGTTTTCTGACACAAGGTTTCAGAACACTTAGTCCACTTCTTTTTTTTATTGTTGTTTTCCTCTCCTTCTATTTTTAGAACTACATTTTGAACCTTACCAGCTTTGATAAAATGATCATCCCTTGTGTTGTAGAAGTGAGAGTTCCCATAGCAACTTTCCAAGGGATCAGAGACAGATTTCAAGGAGAGAAGAGGACAGACAAAATTGGGATTTGTACAGTGAATGACAGAAGATATTTCTATTTTGCTCTGATGGACTCTAAAGGTTATACTATTACAGTATGTAATAGACCTATCACACAATCTTTTGCAGGATTTGTCTTCAAATGTCAACAGAAAGTGACAGATATGTGTTTCAGTGTGGAAGACTGATGCTGGGTGTCAAGATGAGCTATTAGTGGCAGGGTATTGACATCATACCAGGTGCAAACTCTGTCTGTCTGAGTTCATTCCTCTTCTCAGTAGCTAATGAAAGAAACAGGTTTTAAAACATATATCACTTTTGCTTTCTCCTGGTTCACGGTGTAGGATATATACATGAGTGACAAGCCTGCATAAATGTGAGTTCTTGCGTCCGCATGTGTTTGAGAGAGACAAGAGTCTCAATGATTGAGTAAGACAGAGAGGAAAGATTCAACAAGAAGACATGAGAGAGCAAGAGAAAAAGCAGAAGGGCATAAAAATGGGTGGCATGTGTTCAGACATCAGGCATATCTAGCAGAAAACACACCAAGACATTCAGTGGTTCTCCATGTTCAAATGTCAGGCCCCGGGTTATTTATAGCCTCTCTAATTAAACCGTGCACTTTGCCTCTCCTGCTGCCTATTTTTTGTCTTTTACTTTTAAAAAATTCTCCCATGAGTCTTTTTTTTTTCTTACTCTCTGTTCACACTATTTCTCTCTGCTTCTCATCTACTCCCCCCCAGTCTCTTCTTCTCTTTTCTCCCATCTTGACTTTCGATCACGCTATCCCCTTCAGTGGACCATCATTTATGTGGAATTCCTCTAAATCTTATTTAATTGTGATCCTCCACTGTCTTTTTGCAAGAGTCTTAATATAAACAAATACACTCTTAATCTGCTGAGATTACACTCTGTCTCGCCCTGTCAGCCTGGTGATGGGAACATACACAAACACAAACTCCAACTCGAATCATTTTAGGATTTGATTGTCAGCTGGCCTACTCCTGGGAAGCAGTTACCATAGCAACTCCAGATGTAGCATCCAAGGGGTGTTGTTGCGGTGTGTTTTATACTCTGTGTTTTGTTTCTTTTGTAAATTCCCATCCCTTCTATCTGTCAAAAGCACGGTGACTCAGAGGGACTTTAACCCAGATTATATATTAATATTCAAACATGAATCATTCATGAATCATATTAAATGAATTTTATTCCAAACATATTGATAATTACCCAAAATGTGTTTAAGATATCACTTTGATTTCAGTGACATACTTTAAACACCAGCAGAAAGTTTCACTTTTTGTATTGTGTCTGAATTCTTATTTTTTTATCAGTCTACATGAAGCCTCGTCTTCTATAAAAGTCATGATTCTGAGCATGAACATTTAAATTACACCTAAACCTTGAAATCATATGCTTTCCTGCTTGGTTTCCAACACTGTTTTATTGCTGATTTCTTTTTTTTTTTTTTTTTACAGTAGAGAAACATTATAATTTTCTGGGAGCATCAGGATTTACATGTAACATTTTACATAATTTGATAAGAAAATAAACTTCCTGTAATTCACTGAGGAAAATGTGTAATTAAGTTGCAGTTATGAAATGATTCAGAATCACAGTTTGCATTAACACTAATAATTTTCTTTGAAAAGCTACGATTTATGTTGATTAATATTTATTTTGTTGATTTGCATGTTTTTCTTGTGCACAATGTTGTTGACTTTTCTCCATCAAAGCTCCCACTGTGGGGGGGGGGGGTCGAGGCAGCTTCTCTCTCAACAACATGCCAGTCTAATAATCAGTTCAGCAACACAAGCTCTTTCTTTCAACAGGAAAACATGCACTTGTGGTTCAACCAACTCTTTTCTCTCATAGAACTACAACTTCCTGAAAGCACTCAGCATGCCACGCCCCCTTAAAGCTCAAAATTATAGCACACTTGCACACAAGAGAATAAAACAATTGCTAAATAATGTTTTGCTAATATTCACTGTGGAATGTTCGATGCCAACAAAATGATACAAAGTTCAATGATTTCACATTAAACAGAGATGTTGAGGTAAATCCATGGGTGACTGTTATTATATCATCATTATAAGTAGATAAATTCATAAGATTTTTTTGTGTTTGAAGGATTTTAAAAGGAGTTTGACAGATGACTGAGTTGAGTACTGCTGTAAGGTTATCACAAGTTTAAACATTTGAAAATGATTAACAGCCATTGTCACAATGTTTAACTTTGACCAACCTTTAGAAATTTAATTGATAAGTAATTAGTTACATTACTATTACATTTAACCCCTTACAATTACGAATGAACCTTGCCAACTCTGATATCTGTCAAATTACTCCAAGCATTGTCTTTTACTTTGTTCTGTTTTGTTAAAAGTGAAGCATCCTCCAGTTTTACAAGTCAGTCACATAAGAAACTAGATTTGAAACCAAATAACAAAACTGTTCTGTGTGCCACATCATTGCAACTACACATTTTAATCCTTCCAGGCAGGCAACAGTAATCTGATGATGACAACAAGTCACGCAACAGTCCTGGCTTTTTTCCGAGAAATTGTCTTAAGTATTTCACTTCTGTCAACAAAAATCTGATTTGCTGCTTTAAAAAAAAAAACATCAGCCTGTGGGACTTTTCACTCACACTGTCATTACTACACATCAGCCAGAGAGTCTTTTATTTTCTAAGCCATAAAATTAGCTTGTAAAATGGAGGCTGTAGCACAAGTAATAGCTAAATAAAATGACTATGTCATTGTGAAATGTAGTAAATGTATAAAAAATCTACTTTTAATAGACGATGTTTGTTGTATGTGGTGGTAACACTGCCCTCATTATGCTTATTATAACATGCCTGCAGTGGCTTGAAAGCAGCTCTACTTCTCTAAATATTCATCCAGATCTACATTTTGGTGGAGGTGGATGTCTTTATTGTTATTTATATACTTCCTCAAGCATGTATGGCTCATTTTCTTCACATGGGTGGACATGAAAAGCTGTTATTATGAAGCAGAGTGTAAAAATAGAACAGCAGACCATGATGTCTCTTTCTGTCTGAAAACAAGCATGTGTGCATGAATTTTGGAGCATCTCTACGTCTTGTGGGTCTCTCGTGTCCAGTATGTTAGATCCTGGTTTCTAAGACCAATTATAAATCTGTTGCAGGGATACTTGCGTACCCAACAGGGTATTTTATTTTAATCAAAAGCTGATGTTCTTGTTGTCCATTAATCTCTGAGTAGCTATACGACCATGTTTATATTGAAGTCTCTCAACTCATGGTTTCTGTTTTTCTACTATATTAAAGGGACTTGTGTAAAAAAAACACACACAAACATATTCTCCAGTGAAACTGCTGACAAATACTGCAATTAGCCCAATCCAGAGGGAGCAGTAGTTCTCTATGCATCCCAAATAACCTGCCAGTCGACGGAGGAAATGGCCTTACTCCATTTCTATTATCATTTTCGCTTTTGTATACAAAGCACTCTGTTAATGTTTTCCACAATCCGCTATGTGTTCAAAAGTGGCTTCTCATCATACACAGAGCTCATTACTGGGTTTCAGAGGCAGTTAGAGTTGTACTCCATCACGACGAAATGCATTTCACGCCATCGCAGTCATCAGCGCCGCCATCTAAGTCACTCTTCACACTCGCGTTGGCAGGATGTTGTTTCTTATGCAAAGTCAGAGTCAATCAAAGGATCGATAAGTTCACGGTTATGAGTCTGAGCATTCTCACACCCACTAACAGGTATTTGCTTTCCAAAGCCAGAGCCCGTCGGCTACATTAATGGATGCTATTTGGCAATGCCTGGCTTTGTTAGGCTGAGCCAGCTGTGGCTTTTTAGAAGGAAATGGGACAAAAATGAGGGATGGAAGTGAGAAATGACAAGGGATTACTTTTTAAAAGAGGAAACATGTTCTGAACTAATCCTAAATGGTCTACTTTTGGAATGTGGGATTATGTTTGTATATATTAGCACATGGCCTTCTTTTCACTTCTTCACCTTTTTACCATCTGATTCACTGGTTCAGCTGCTTTCACATAACACTGATGCATACGCATGTTCAAAGATTTTTAAGGTCCCACATTTCCTCTAGTGTATTTGGTGAGGGTGTATAAAGTCTGGTGTAAAATCTGCTATGAATTGTGAATATTTGCTCCCAAAATTATTTTATTTCATTTTGATCAAAGTCAAATATCAACCAACTATAAAGTTGTTAGTATTGATTATCGTGTAAGGCTCCATTGAACAGATGATTTTGTTTTCATGGGGATGTACAATATTGATTTATAATGAAGTGGAATTAAAGTGACAGTTCAAAGAGTTGTTCTTACCGTGTTTTTTTTGTGTGTTTCTTTGTTTCTGTTTGTGTTTTGTGGAACGTTGTAGGTCTTTGAACAACCTCAGAGTGTTTTGAGATTCAGAGTGCATCGACAAGCTACTGTAACACCTTGTTATCACAAAGTATTTAAAACAACAGCAGATTGCTGTCATCGGAGAAAATCTCGAGTTTAAATTTGTTGTATGAAATTTCATTGCAGGGTTAATTGCTATTTGATAAACTGTTGCAGCGACAATTATTACCCATTTATATTTGGATAATATTTTAGTTATTCCCAACAGAAATTAGCACCAGAGTTACCTTTCTGTCTGTGTTGTGGTGTAACTCTAACAGTGTAATAATGAGAAACTGACAGCAGTGTACTCAAAAAAGCTTTCACGTGAACTGCTATGAACTACATTTAATATATTAATAGTTTAGAAATTCACTTCAAGTTATCTGAACTATTTCTTCAACCTGTTCCAATTCAAAAATAATTTGATTCATCTTTTGAAATGGGAAACGCGGCTGGTGGAGATGATGCGCTGACTCCTGCAGGAATCTTATAATCCCCATGTGACTTTAAATGCAGTATGACAGCGTACAAGATGATACCTCAACGGCAGCTACATCTTCTTTATGGTGACGCACAGCCACTCTACCTTTCAAGAAAAAACAAATGTTATCCACATTAAAGGTAGTATGTAAAACAGCCATCTTGAAATGTCAAACATGAAATACCTCAAGTGTAAAAGTGAAGGGGGGCGGGGGGGCTGAGGCCTTCCAGTGTGGAGTTTTTAATTTTCATCTGGATGCCTCATGGGTAATGACTACCTAACCTCTGTTTCAACTGGGCAGTTATTTGTTGCCTTTCACTGCTCTTCAGGAGCACAGTGAAGCCATTTATTGCTTGTATGATGTATTTCCACACTGTAAATCATCATCCATCTTCCTGTCAACTGCCCAGGGNACTGATCATAGATTTTATAGCAGTCCTTGAGTGTTAAAGAACAGCTGTCAGTGGATTTTTAAAAGTTAGGATAATTACATAACACAAGATACTGACAACAAATATACCAAGTGATCCTGTTGGCCGTATGCAGAATAGAGTATAGGTCTATTGTGTAGAGAATCAACCCTCCTAATACTTCCTGGTGTTTATTATGTTTTTATTGTGGTCATATTTTTTATTAATACTTATTGTGGGAAAATAATGAGATAAACTCAATAGAAAATGTGTTTCTTTTGCATGAGTCCCATCCTGAAGATGTTATATATCATCTTAGCATCTTCCTCTGCTTCCGTCTTTTCACTGTTTACTTAACACCATTTACAACTAATAGACTGTTTTCCATGTTAAAAAAAAAAAAAAAAAAAACTTAGGGAAATTAATTTCCCTTTAGTAGCCTTAACCAATTTACCTTGGAAGTTTTTATTCTTATAGCGTTTTTTTTAATGGTAATGTTTTTTTGTTTCCTATTAAGTGTTGTGAAGCTGCATCTTTGCATCCCATAATGCCCCTAATCAGCTTCTATGTTACTGCAATAGAATGAAATATAAAACAATGTCTATACCTGGCACAGGGTNGGATGAGAAGAGAGAAGGGAAATAGAGAAGGAATGGGAATAAGAAAAAAAATATTGTAAGAAGTTTGAGAGATCGAGAAAAGTATTTATATGATATTTAGTTGTGTAATCTCCAAAGAAGCATTTTGCAGTGTGTGTGTTTATGTTTGTGTCTTTGTTTGTTAGATTTGTGTTGATGCCGAGCTGTAGATCAAAAAGATAGAACGTCTAATTGAGTAGAAAGAAATTGTCTGTGTTTCTTTGTGGTGATGCTCATTCACCTTCTTAGCCTCTTTTCTTTCATGTTTTCTTCTACTAAGTGACTTCTAGCATTGCATGTTTTAATTAAGCTCTGTCATGTTTTCAAAACTGACACTAGTTCACTTTTACCTTCTTACTCTGTTGCTTAATTCATGGCAGTACCTCTAAAAGTTCAACACAAGTGCTCATTTTCTCCTTTTATTAATATATAGATCATGAAACAGAAAGATTATCTTAACATCTGTGAAACTGGTTCACACTGTTGAACATACTGAACATCTGCTGTCATCTATTATTTATAAAATGTAGTCAGGTTTTAATGTATAAAATTTAGACCCTTTTTTTTTTACTTCGTGCACAGCCTTGAGATTTCATGCACACGTTTTATTTCCCTGTCAGTGCAGCTTTGTCAGAGAAGTGTTTGAGATCATCTTTTTGTCAAGGATAATCGATATCCTTCCATTAACACAAATTCTGATTTAATGTCGTTGTATGTTGTGTACACAAATCATTTGTTAGTAAGGTTTCTCAGTGACGCCACTGGGACCAGCTGTTAGCTTTCTGATCATACAGAATCTCTGTTTCTCCAAACTGAGTCCACTCAGCTATCAGTGCATTAAGTATTGTGTAATCATGCCTCTAAAATGACCAAGAAAATTAACCTGAGATGTTGTTCTCAGGTAACTTGGTGAGATTTTTTTAACTTTTCTAACATCGATGCATAAATGTCAAAAAGTGTAGATGTAAAAATATACAAACATAATTTTACATATACAGTGACTGTGTATATCTTTTCAGAATATCACATTTTGAGGAGATGAAGAATTGCTTATGCAATGTTTATGACTATTATCACTCCTTGTGTTTTTTAACTACGTAGAGTTGAAACTTTAGCAAAAACACATCTATAGAAAAAAAAAGCATCCTAAATAAAAAAAAAAGAGCCAGATTTGGAGAAGTGATTTTATGTGCTGATTTTTAATTTTTTTTTTACAGGAAATCATGTCACTTTTGTCCCAGAATGTTGATACATACGCCTCTATTTCCTGCTCACACAAACTAAAGTTAGACTGCACCGGTCTCTCTTAACTTTACGCTCAGTGAACACATACAAACAAAATGATGCAAAAAGCAAAAGGAAAAAAATAAAACTGACTGACAAAGTGCAGCACTGAGGGACACTGAGCAGAGAGAGAGCAGTGTTTGGCCCCGGGCTCTTGGCCCACACTGATCAGGATGAGTGGAGGATAAAAACATGGTTTCAGTCGTCTCCGGGGAAAACTGAATATATGCATTACTAAACAAAACTTTGACAGTGATGTGGGCTCCGACTAAAAAAACATCCAACAGCTCAGGATATTACTTAGTCAATACACTTTATTAGCAAGACATAACTGTTTATGATTCGATCCGGGTGTATCATTTATAGATTCATAAATATAACTGTAAACATGCAATTGACAGGAAGTACATATAGTTTATTGCAGAGGTGTAATTCTAGTTGTAGTTTTGTTTAAAGTCAGAATTTGATGTGGAGAATATCCTCCAATTATCTGAGATGAATTTAAGCACAGACTGCAAGGCTTTTTGCCCAAAACTAATGAGATTGAATGTAACCCTGGAGCTAAAATAACTTCTTGACTAACAGCCGTTTAAACTGTTTTGATCAAAAGGAAAATTATACTGTCTTTATTTCGTTGAGAAATTTCTGTTGTTTAACATGTTTATTTATTTTAGTTTTAATGAAATACAATCCAACGACTTGATGACCCCAAAAAGCTTCAAGTGAATCGATAAAATCACAGCCTCTTATCATTAATGCCATCTCATGCATGTGTAATATTGTTGAATAAGCGAGTTTTGTTTAGATGTCCGTGTATTTGCAACAACACTTACAGGAAGCTCTGTGTAAGCATACGTATGTGTGTGTTACACTGAATAAACAGTGTTCTGTCTGTGGTTATTACACTGTGAGTATCCCACCATGGGGCATGTGCTTTGTGAGATGTAAGGGCATGTGGGTGAACTGTTTGAGGACAAACTGGGTTTAAATAGCTGATCACACTGAGGTGCAACTCTTCAGGCCTGGGAAGAGGTCAATGTGTTTGCACTTGTCCTGTTGTGAGCATCATGTGTCTGAAAGTCCTATTCTGTGTGTTTATATCTGTGCATGTTCAGCACCCTGACATTTATCTGTGTTTTCAGTAAGCAGAGTCCAATTTGTAACATGGATAAAGTCTTTGACCTTGCTGTCCACCTGAGTCGTCCCTCCTTCCAAGTATTTTTAATGAGAGTTTCTCTCATTAAAAAAATACAGAGAAAGAGGCAAAGAGAGACTTTGGTTTAACAGGTTTTAACTCTCCAAGCTCAGGGAAGAGCTATGAATCACTAGCAGCTCTTTTTACTATAAAGGTAAGTTAAAAAGAAAGGTGTAATTATAGGTTTCCATTAAGAGAAAGAAAAGAGAGAGTGGAAAAGAGAAAGAAAGGGAAGGATCAGTTGTGGGGTGAGCAGGAATTCTCTTTGTTCCTACTTCAAAGACCTCTATAGTCACCCAGAGCCTTTCAGTCATGCCTCATTTGAGATATCACACATGAGCATAAAAGCATGACTTTGCTCAGTGAATAAAGGTTCCAGAAGAGAAGTTAAGTTGTGACAGGGGAAGTAACACAACTTTTTCAGGCGATAATAAATTTTAAACAATGTGAGAAAAAGAGGACGTGAAAGATTTCTGTGTTTGTGCGTGCGTGTGCAGACATGGGTGTGTATGTGTGTGGTAACAGGTAGCTGTGAGACACAGCATAGTTCCTAGCTGTAGACCTCCAGGGTACAGATCCATCGCCACAGGGGTTTTAATGCTGCCATTCCCAACACAAGAAAGGTCCCCACAGGTGGAATCCCCGAAGTTCACCTGTTATCTTTCTCCCTGCAGGATATCAGAGCTCTCTATTGACTTCTTCAAGCACCATGTCTGCTTTTTTTTAAAATCTCTATAGTTGATTACTTTCACAACTTCAGCATGTTGTGTTAATTTAACTGATAAAACATGTTTTGACTTTTACATCTAGAAAATATCTATATCACTGTACAAACATCCCTATTTTAAAAAAGAAGACATTCAGTATTAGAAGTCTGTCAAACAGTTACGTGCAACACAATAAGGAAACATGTTTTTATCTCAAGGCTGGCAAGAGGAATTCTATAATTGCACCCAACAGCCAATATCCAGACATTTTAACCCAACCTTTGTAAATTTGAAGCTTCCAGGTTCATATTGATCTTGTGATACACTATCTATCCTTTCTATCCTATTCATTTATCATCTCTAGTCTATACCTGCTTCATCCTGTTGATGAGAGTTGATGCTGCTTCTCTGGCTGTTATTGGGCAAGAGGCTGAGTACATTCCAACACATGACCACACAAAGTCAAATTTACGCTCACGCCTACTGATTTCAATACACCAGTTAACCTGACATGCAGGTTTTTACTCTATAGGAGGCAAACAGGAGTGTCTAAAGAAAAGTCTCACATGAACAAGAAGAATATGTAACTATGCAGAAAGTCTCAAACCAAGATTTAAACCCAGTTGACAAATACACCTTAGATCATTTTTTCCAAGCGTTAAATTTTGTTTTTATTTTGTGGCTGTCCGTTGAAATATTAATTTTTCTATCAGCTAAAGTTGCATTAGCTACTTTGTGCAGGGGCTCTTTTGCACAGACTCCAAAAATACAACATATACAGTGTCTGTAAATAGAATTGTACGGGTTTAGTTTTGTCCAACCAAAGTTAACAAAGGAGCAACATCTGTCTTTATGTACAGTCTTTGGTTCAGATAAATCAGATTCCTCTCCTCTGAAATCCTATTTTAGTTTATTTTTATTTAATTTGCTCCCTTTAAAATTGTTTCACATTTATTTCAGTTATTTTCTTCTGCTGTGTTACTAAATCTCCATTTTTTTCTTTGTATGCTGGTTGAAACTCATGCGTTCCTTGATGGCAGTAAAGCAATAGACAAAAGTTTAACTATTACAATAGAAAGAAAAAAAGGCCTCAGGCTATGATGTGAGGCCCAACCACACACGCTACAGGTAGGGTGAAAAATTAAGCACTTTTTGATTTTTCTTTTTACATCAGGAGCTGCATATTCTGCTTTGAATACATTTATTAAAGTGATCACAAATGCATCACAAGAAATAGATCAATTTAAACTGGGTTTCAGTTATTATTGTCCTTATTTATTCTTTTGACATTTACAGTTTTCCTTGAGCAACACTCCTTGTCTTGTTTTGTTTCATTTAAATTCTATCCTGTCTTTTTGACTTCTCTCCTTTAGACACAGCCTTTATTTCATACAGTAGCTATTAATACAGCTTTGAGAATTTAATTTCAGTTAAACAAATGTTTGTTTCACCCATCTTTGTTTTGATCCTCTCTGCTCAACACACACACAAATTATAAGTAATAAAAGCAAAACACGCTAAATACGCAAAGCTTTTCTAAACGGACACACATTCAAATAAATTGGCTAAATACTACGAATGAAAAACAAAAACCATCTGACAGTTTTTAATTTGATGGACTTCTATTGGTTAAGCAGAAGAACAATAACTGTCCACTTTTGACAAAATACACACACATTAACATAACTTTAGCTCAGGTAGTTAAAATATCTTTTAAACATTGGATGCTAAATAACATAAATATTTATAATATTTACAGTAATATGTCGGATTTATTAGATTTGCAAGTAAAATGTATGGAGGACCAAAAGTGACATAATTACAAATAAAAGCAGAAATATATAGATTTGTTTTTCCTTTTCCTTGTTACATACATTTTCGTCAAAAAATAAAATATTGTTTTTCCTTTTCCTTATACATGTGTTACTTGTTTTTACATTCCCTTGTCTCCTTTTTTACTTTAGGAATTTCTGCCTCATTATGCAAATGACTCTCCTTGGTCTAACTCTTCTACTATTGGTCAATAATCAGGAAAGGGCAGGATCTATGTGCAGATAGATTGTGCATGCCTGGAGAACACCTTGTTTGATAGGGAGTGAAGTCCTACCTGAGATGTCTCAGACGATTGCAGAAGAATTAAGGCATGTTGTTATTTTAGCTGAAAGTAATACAGTCAATGATGACTATTTATTGTTTTGCATAGACATTTTGAGTGAGAGGATACTCCACTTGGCTGCAGACACAGATAATGAACTTGACTCGTTAGTTCTCCAGGTTTTGGAGGAACCTGAAGCCAATAGTGCAGGCAGGCATGCACAATCAATCTGCACATGGATCCTGTTCCTTCCTGATTGACCAATGGTAGAGGAGTTGGACCAAGAAGGGGAGCCCTCCTCAATAGCATAATGAGGCAGAAATACATAAGGTAAATTAAAAAGAGGAGACAAGAGAATGTAAAAACAAAAAAATGCATGTATAAAGGAAAAAGAAAAACAATATATATATATATATATATTTTTATAAAAATGCATGTAATAAGGAAAAGAAAAACAGTGTATATATATGTATATATATATACAGTATATGCTGTATCTGTATCTGCTGTATCTTACACTTACAGTAATATATATATATTATACACTTGATGTATCAGCGTCGGAATTAAACTGGACTCCAAACAGTCCGCCTCCTTATATTGTTTCCTTCTCTTTGATTTCTTGCTTGTATGTTCTCTCAATGTAAGTCGCTTTGGATAAAAGCGTCTGCTAAATGACAGTAGTAGTAGTAGTAGTATCTGTAACAGTATCTGCTTTTATTTTTAATTTTGTCAGTTTTGAACCTCCATAAAAATGTAGCTTCATTTCATGAAAGTAAAGCAGATTTATCAAAGAAATTAGATGGTTTATTTTTGTTTCAGGTTGAATTGTCAGCCCTGTTTCCAGCCATATAATTATATGTTAAGTGATACACAAGTGTATACTCATGTGATTCCTTACATTAAATGTAGTAATTACGAGTAATTTATTCCTCATTAAGATGTGCTTTGGCTTCCACACAGCCACATAAGTCATGTTTTTCTTTGGATTTGTTATGACTTTGTTCGTCTTTGTGGAATAAAATGCTTTATTTCTTACTTTCGATTCATGAATTAAATGTGTCTCTTTGCTCAGCAGTTATGAAGATTTCTCTGTGTAGCAGTTTTTACTCTTGGAGATGTATATTATCCTGATAATAATTCTTTCTGAAGCATGTTTGCATTTTTCTGCTGCAGTATCACCATCAGGCTGCTCTATCTTTGATGTTAGTATGTTTCCTCCTCCTTAATTTCCTGTTTTGTCAGTTTGTTTTCTCTCTGCTGCAAGCCTGCACACACACACACACAC
>SSNP01000007.1:3001982-3076038 GCA_006937955.1 Pachypanchax playfairii | reverse complement strand
GTCTACAACTCCTAGTATATAAGTAACATTATGACTAACTGTAAGCGCTAGCTAACAAACAAATGCGTTATCTGTGCTGTATTTTACTCGTCGTGACTGTCCCAGAATATTACGTTTCAAACTCTTTCAGACCTAATGCTATCAAAACAGTTGTTTTATCAATGATATTTTCTACCGAACTGTTATTACCACAATTAATACTTTTTTTCCTTACCGCAAATTAAATGCAGATGCTCCGCACCTTTGCCGCCAAGAGACGTAGTTGAAGATCAAAATCCCAGAATGCAATTCGTGATGTTAATTTACGGAAATAAACCTGTGAATCTCATATATGGACATTATCTGTCAAAATCTACAGACATTCAACTGTTAAAACACATATTTTTCTTACAGTGTACAGTATATGCTGTATCTGTATCTGCTGTATCTTACACTTACAGTAATATATATATTATACACTTGATGTATCAGCGTCGGAATTAAACTGGACTCCAAACAGTCCGCCTCCTTATATTGTTTCCTTCTCTTTGATTTCTTGCTTGTATGTTCTCTCAATGTAAGTCGCTTTGGATAAAAGCGTCTGCTAAATGACAGTAGTAGTAGTAGTAGTATCTGTAACAGTATCTGCTTTTATTTTTAATTTTGTCAGTTTTGAACCTCCATAAAAATGTAGCTTCATTTCATGAAAGTAAAGCAGATTTATCAAAGAAATTAGATGGTTTATTTTTGTTTCAGGTTGAATTGTCAGCCCTGTTTCCAGCCATATAATTATATGTTAAGTGATACACAAGTGTATACTCATGTGATTCCTTACATTAAATGTAGTAATTACGAGTAATTTATTCCTCATTAAGATGTGCTTTGGCTTCCACACAACCACATAAGTCATGTTTTTCTTTGGATTTGTTATGACTTTGTTCGTCTTTGTGGAATAAAATGCTTTATTTCTTACTTTCGATTCATGAATTAAATGTGTCTCTTTGCTCAGCAGTTATGAAGATTTCTCTGTGTAGCAGTTTTTACTCTTGGAGATGTATATTATCCTGATAATAATTCTTTCTGAAGCATGTTTGCATTTTTCTGCTGCAGTATCACCATCAGGCTGCTCTATCTTTGATGTTAGTATGTTTCCTCCTCCTTAATTTCCTGTTTTGTCAGTTTGTTTTCTCTCTGCTGCAAGCCTGCACACACACACACACACACACATCAAACATCTTCCGTCCGCCTCCCTGAGCTCCACATGAAACACCGTACTGCAGCTCTGCAGCCAGCTGGTGCCTGCTGCTTTGGAGTCCAAGCAGCAGTCTGACAGTCAGTAAAGTTTTACAAGGCTATTCTCAGCAGCTGCTGTTGTTACTGCTGATGACCCCCTAGACCTGTGCTGTGCTATGTTGATGTAGTTCAATATGCAGCGTGGGCCGTGTGGGCGTCAAAACACTTGTTTAAACACTCACTTGCTCCGGCTCACTGGAACTCACCCCGTTTGCTGAATTTAGCTCTTAAGCTCTGTCTTTTATTGTTTTTATGCAATGCTGCTCTTTTCTGTTGCATTGCATTTTTGAGTCATGCTGTCAATTTTTCAGTAGTAAATCCCAAACAGTATATGTAGAATCATTTTTCAGGATATAGTTATTTACTTCTAAACTTCTCAGGCTTTAATCCCTTTTCTTCTTTGAAACTTATTTATTTCCCTAGTTCTTATCTAAGCCAAAGTTGGGGGCTGGGTATTAATTTCCCAAAAAAAATGTTATGTAATGGTAGGAATGTATACATTTTCAGGTTTTAGTTGTTTTTTTTTAAGTCTAGCAATTCTACTGATGGATGTGACCTGAAGCCATTCATTGCCTAAAACCACACTGCAGGGGGTTTACGGGATGAAGGTAAAGCAGAGTCAATTAGCCAGGAGCCACTGGAGCCCTAAAGGTGCCATGTTTCACCCCAAGTAATTGTATTTGCCAGTTTGTCAGCATAAGATGAGAGCAGAATGATACAGTATATCTGACTAGTGCAGTCCATTTTCAGGTTGTATCTTTTTTCTTTTATGTATCAGTGTATCTCTGAAGCTAGTCTGAAGCTTCATGTATTTTCTGCAGTTAGTGAGGTTGTGGTAGCTGAATCTCGCACCTCTTGCTGTCTTTGAGGTTAATTTAAAACAAACTCGATTCAGTAAGTTGATTATATTGAAGCTAATTATGAATGTTTTGGAGCAGAGCTTGAACTCTGTGTAATAGAGAACAGCTTTTGGCTTTGAGGGACCTGAGGGGCTGTGGGTTATTGTGGATGTAATTGTGTGGAACTAAACAATGGAGCATCATCCACATAGACAGCCGGTGGTTAGACCAATGCAGCCGTCAGGTGTGAGTCTGTGTGTGTGTGCTTGTGGCTGATTTTATGTGCATGTACTGTGGATAAAACTTGGCTGTTAAACAAAATCATTCTCAAGCTGCTGTGGCGATGAGGGTTCAGACAAGCTGAACAGTCTGTTGGCTCAGTGACAGAAGTGGTGATAGGACTGTTTTAAGATTACATCATTTTTTGAACAGTTTGATCATGAGAAAGATCAACAAAAGTATTTTAATATTTAACTAGCTCAACATGTGGTGCATTGTCAATCATAAGGCTCTTTTTTAATCTTGTTAACAGCTAGAATTCAGATGGATGGCCTTTGCAGGGACTTGGTGTGGTCTTCAGGCCTGTATTTAGAACATAATGGGCGCCCCGCTGTACATGATCCCATGATCCCACATCCCATGATAGATTCAGGTCTAGCAATCCACAGTAGGGTCTATAAGTCCAGAAGGGTCTAAGCTTTCCAGTCTTCTTTCAGAGGTAAGACATGAGAAAAATACAAGAGTTTATTTTGTGTGCACTGTACCGTATAACAGAATGTTAATTGCAGATCCAAGACAACTTTCCTGCCTCGGGCCACACAACAAGAAGGTGAACTTAGCCTGAGTATTTGGCCATAGGCTGTTTCTGTGCTGCAGGCATACACACATACAACTTCACACACACATGCTTTCACACATACACACACTCCTGTAAACATGTTGTGTTCAAATATACAAGTGAGGAGCATGAAGGACCTCATCTTCAGCTGCAGAAAATTATAAGAAGTGCTGGTATGGAAATGGAATAACAGTCATGCCCAGTTACACATTTCCATACTAACGCTTCTCTCCTGCAGAATCGCTGTCTTTTTTTAAAAGAAAAAGCTTTCAGCACAGCTCTAAATGTTTACTCAGGAAAGAGGATCATCCATCTGGGCTTTTTTGTTTTGAAGCTTCTGACCAAATAACTATAGCGTCAAAACAGTCTCCTGTTTTAAATGTAATCGTCAGTGAAAAACACTTAAAAGTTAATTTAATTGTTGAGCTAAACCTACAGTTTTATAGTTCTTAAGCAAATCTGTCTTGAGTGATTATGATTACACAGAAGAGCACAGTAAAACTGGACTTTACGGATCTTTTGACTCCAGAATAGCAGTCAGAAAGTGATAAAATAATCCATCTTCTCAGGGTCACTTTGGGTGACACAAAGCAGAATGTATCTGTTTGGTTAGTAAGAAGAGCTGCTAGCTGTGGCTTTAAGTGATTAAATCAATGTTTATTTGTTTTTTTAAAAAAACTTGCTAGTTTTCATATGTAGCTATAGCTGCATGTTGTCCTGTTGCATGCAGTGTGCAGCAACAGTAGATTTGTTGTGTTTTCCCACCCAGGTTTTCTTTGTCAGACACCTATACTGTAGCTTAAAGATGATAGTGATGTGAATCTGACTTTTGGGTGCCGACATATTTCATGTGCATTTCTGTGTAGTTGAGTCTGTATTTTCCCTCCCTGACAGTTGTGAAATGTTTTGACAGATTGATTAGACTCAACATACGCGGCTCAGTGGAGGAAATGTCAAGCTGTGAAACTGCACATTAGCCAGCGTGCTGAAATCTGCAAATACATATATGTGAAGGTATGCATGTGTCTCTGTGGGTTTTTAATGCTCTTTCTCATTCACTGTACATGCTAACACAGATGAACCAGTCCTGCTGTGAGCATTACCAGTGCTAAAAATAGCATGCTGTTTTTACTAGTTTCTTTCCATATTAGTGTTGATAAGGGTTTAGGGAGGGTGCAAACGTCGGGATAAAAAATGTCTGGATTGAATGTGTGGGATTTTTTTCACCGTTGCTTCAATTTGGGCTACAATAAACTTAAAAATAAACTGCACATGCTTTAGGGATACGAAGGGGAATGAACAAAGGTGAAGAAGCTCATTACGTGTTTACGAAAGAAACATGTTCATTCTGAGTCGGGGCCAGGGGAGACTGAGCTGGTAGGAGGCCAGACACTGGCTGGCTCACCAGCTGCTCAGGTGCATAGACGGTGATGATGGGAGTAATAGGCACGAACAGCCAGATGGAGAGGGCAAAGAACAGAGTGGAGCGAGCAGCAGAGAGGACCAGCCATGCTGGATGTTAAACAATCTGCTTGAGCTTCACGTACAGGTGTGTTGAGACAAAAATACTTCTGGGAGGACTTGTATTGGCCTCAGAGAATACAAAATAGTCACAGATGAGGAAATGAAACACAACCTACTGTGTGTACATGTCTTTGTCGGCATCTGTCATGTCTACAGGGGAAATGTAACTTTTTATGGAAGCTCAGTTTCTCCTTGAACCCTTTAATGGTGCATGATGGTGTAGTGCTTCCAAAAGAACTTAGAAATACGGCATGTCTGAGAAGAAGTGTCAGAATGTGATACATTGAGAAAAAACTCACTGGACTTTGTCTGGTTTTCTAAATATGTATGTGTTTGGACTGAGGCCAAACCGAGATCCCAGCCAAAGAAAAGAGTGTATTATAGACCACAGCTTAAAGGGAAAGTGAGGGATCTGTTTCTCTGCTCACAGAGAATAGCAGAGGTTAATGGAATCCCTTTAAATTGATATAAGCTGTTAAGAGATGATCAAGGAACTAAAGGAGTCATCATTTCAAAGCCACTAAGAGTTAAAAATACGTGTTTTTAACTAAATAACAAAGGAACAAATTATATGCATAAAGCTCCAGAATCAGCTAACTCTTCCCCAGTAGTTTAAATCTTCTAATATTAATGAAAGATTTAATGATTAAACATGCAGCTTGTGTTCACAGATTGCTCCTTTCTTTTGAAGCTTACAAACATGAATTCCGTGTACATGCAGAGTCTTCTAACATCCGAATTGCTAATGAGTTTGGCCATAAGTGCAGCTGTGTTTCTGTTTTGGTTGGTGTGAGGAAAAGGAAAAGCGTGATAAAGCTGATTTTATCTTGAGGCAGCTTTACACTGAAGTGCTTTTTTTTTTTTTTTAAATGGAATGAATTTGGTTTGCACATGACATCAGAACAGGAGGTTGCACAACCTGATACACTGGTCATGTACATCATTAGAGATGGCTGTCTGATGGATTAGCATCAGTCACGTTAGCGCTGATGTTTGATGGAAATGATTTGTGATGCCTGGATTCCCTCATCTTCCATCCTTCTCAGGTGATCCCATTATAACACAGAGGATTCAGGCTGTTATAATGTCCTTGGTTAATGTACATCTTTGGGTTTGTTATACATTTGTATCACCATTATGCATGTATCTAACTTATTTAAGCTTGGAGCAAGTAGATTTAATGGACCAAAAACTCCAATCTGAAAGCCTGTTTCCATAAAAAAAAAGCATGTTTCATTTGTCTTTCATTCATTTCCATGGTAACTAATTGGCTTATGGTGCATGTTAACAGCCATCCTTTTCATATCGGCCCTTGCTCTCGATGTGGAATACATAGCTTTCTCCGTCCTGTGGATTAATCCCCAGCAGTCCAACAGAGAGTTGCTTTTTCAGCCACTCTTCCTTTGAAGATTATTTTTGCGTTTGACCTTGAGGAAAAACTGACCTTTCTGAAATTAAAATTTAATAGTGCCTGCATGTAGCCTGCCCTCTTTTCTGCTCTTCCGCCCACCGACTGCTCTTTGCCTCTGGGCTCATACACACACACACACAAACATGCACGTGCGCACGCACAAACACACACATACACACAGGCACACCTAAAAACACACACATATAAAGAAGCACTTTCAGATCAGTCAAGACATATTCAGACAGAATCAATACATGAAATTTAAGGGTAGCTCATCTTAAGCACCCGCTCGTCTCGGAGCCCACACTACATCAGAAGACCTCACCTGATGCTCTGCTCACTGTTCTGAAAGGCGTTATTGCTCAATCCCTGTGTTTCTTTTAAATCTAAAACTTAAACTTGTTTATTAAACAATGTATTTATTAGAAAATTTCTTTCACAGACACCCATACAATCCATACAATGGATTTTTTTTAACTTTAACTTCTAAATATTTTTTTTCATTTCAGTAACACAGATGAAGCTGTAATTATGACCTTAACTGTAACAATTGTAATTGTTTCTAATTCAGTTATTTACATTTCAATTTAGTGTATGTTTGAGTTATATGATGTGTTTCATTTATAGTAGAAACAACTTTTGGATGGATGTTAACACTTCATAATGATGAGTGGTTATTTAAGTTTATATGCATGTTTATATGGTGTAACAGATCTGTTGTGCTGATTTAGCTTTAGTTAAGTCTACTTTGCTGTATTCACAGTTGTGGCAACACAAAACCAGCCCTCATTGCAACTCAGTAAAACATGACCATCTGAGTCAAACATCCAAACCCAACCTGGCAACCCGATGCTACATGCAAACTCACCTGCCTACGTGCAGCTGCAGACCTGCACAGCTAAAGATCAAATAACTTGTGCCCAATTCAGACATTAACCTAAATATTTATGCTTATTTGATAGGAAGAGCCAGTGATTAGAGGGTAGAGTTGCAGTATGGGATGAGTCCTACTTGGACATAGGCTTACAGAAAAAGAGCTGGAATGTAACTTGGCCCAGCACTAAAGGACCTGCATTTTAGTTCAAATTTAGCAAAGGGAATGAATTAGTGATGCTTTTGAAAGCTCTGCAATGGGTGGAAAATGGGCACTGGTATAGGTAAATAAACACTGGGTAGATGCATCTGTGTATGGGCGAGTGTAAGTGCTGCACTGTACTTTTGCATGTTCAGTATGTGCTGAATATTATTTAACTGTACAGCACATCCACACACACAGGGTTTAAATGTAAATATGAGGATACAGGGTTTACTGTGTCTGACAAGTTGAGCAACGCTGCTCACTTTACCTGTCAGTGGTCTGAATGCCATCCCTGATTAGTATAAATCCATTGACAGGTAACAACTTTTTCACTCACACGTGCACCACCTCCACCTGTCTGTGCAGGATCGTTGACTCTCTGTTCGGTTGTTGAGTCATCTGCACAGCTGGAGCACACACACACACACCTGTGACAAATTCCAACAGAGCTCACACTGTACATGAACAGACTGTCTGACATTTGGTCTGTGCCCGGGGAGGGGTGTTCTGCACATCCAGTCCACCACAGCATAAAGGCACGTCACCGGGCCTCCTCTCGCCCACAGGTAACCTACCTGAAGCTCGCCTGTTATCTGTCTCCCATTTGTGCCTGAAGCTTTCCCTAGACTGCCCAGGGTGCTCCCTCTGTGAGAGTCAAACACACATACACACATGTCAGTCTCGCCATGCAGTGAAATAGGACAGGAGGCTGAGCTGGAGACACCTCTCCTGAGCCTCAGTGATGCCCTAGTTTCTCCTGCAACCTACTTTTCTCCACTTACACTGGCATCCAGACAGCTACCTTCATCCACAAATACTGATCTGTGCTGACAGGCTGACCGTTGTTAGCTACTGCCTGTGTTAGTTTGGGCGCACTGTTCTTGTTAGAGAGGCAGCGATTCTCAGCTGATTACTGTAATCTTGGCAGTTTTCGGCTTGATCAGCTGCAACCGGTGATCGTTTCTCTCTCTCTGATACGACTGGGTTTGTGCCAGTCAAATATATACACATCTGCCACAGGATGAATCGCATCACATGCATGTTAACATTGATGCAGACAGTAATGACACAACCATATGAATATGTAATTTAATGTAAAGATTTGATGAGTTTCAGCGTCTGATTCAGAGATGCAAAACTCTAAGGTAGCTTTTTTTTTTTCTTTAATACATAAAATGAACTGCATCTACTTTATTGTGCCCAATGAATATTTTCATGATTAATAGCTAAAGCACACCCATATCCAACTAGAAAACAATCCACAAGCTTATTATCATAAACAAGCAAGTGCCCTGCAATCCATCATTGGCCTCCATGTGTAGACTGATGTGAGGGAAGTGCACAAACATGTACAAAGTAAAAAAGAAAATCAACTTCACCATCAAAGTAAGATGTATTGCAAATAGTTTTCTGTCAGACTTCAAGATTAAGACTTAGATGAAAACGAGAGAATGTTGTAAAAGGTAGTTGCTTTGTTGCAATATTTATTTACTCCTTCCTGCATGGCATTTAGCTGTTCTCCCAATACATGCGAGGGCTGCCTCTAGGTACTCAGGATTCCTCCCACAGACCAAAAACATACATGTTGGGTTGATTGGCAACTCTAAAT
This sequence comes from Pachypanchax playfairii, assembly GCA_006937955.1. Taxonomy (NCBI): domain Eukaryota; kingdom Metazoa; phylum Chordata; class Actinopteri; order Cyprinodontiformes; family Aplocheilidae; genus Pachypanchax; species Pachypanchax playfairii. The sequence continues at coordinate 3,067,467 of SSNP01000007.1, read as the reverse complement.
TGGCTCAGGTTGTGAGTGTGTGTGAGCATGATCGTTTGTCTCTAAGTGGCCCAGTGATGGACTAGCAACTTGTTTCGTTAAATGACTGTTTGAGATCAGCTTTGGCTCCTTGCATCCCTAAACGGGAACACGCAGGTACAGAAAATGGAAGAATCAATATTTATTTAGCATTTTATCATCAAAAATCCAAGACATGATTTGTTTTGTGGCTTTATTAGATGAATAACACATTTTCTGGTTTTTATTCCACTTTCTTTCTTTTTTTAGGGATGAATGTGTGAAGTTGAGATTACATCTTATTATTTCTGGGCAGTTCATTGACCAGCTCCCTTGAAGCAGATTTCAAGACACCAGCTGGCTCTTGTTAGCTGCATCGACTGGCCCTCCATCAGACATGGTCATAGATCAGTACAGTCAATGCTGCTTCTACAGTGGACGCTGATGAGAGGAGCCATGTTTGTCTATGTTCACAGTCAATAAGTCAGTCATTGTAAAACAGTGTGCAACAAGCCCAGCCTGTTGCAAGCCGATATCCTCGGTCACAGATAAACAATCTGACAGAAAACCTTGATTTAAGGAGGGATGAGCAGCAAATTGTGTGTATCGCCTCCTACATCAACTGTCAGTGATAAAAGAAGTTGACTTTTTGTTCGAGATCCATGTTTGTCCTATACAGTATCTTTTTTTTTTTACTCTAAAGACAACACTTTGAAGGTTTGGAGCTAAAGCCGTGACTCTTAGAAACTCATCGAGTATAAATTACCCATAAATCAAATGGGCTGAATGCTTTCTCTTTGATAAGTTAGTGCTAAATGCCAATAGAGCTGGCCCCTCTGCCACAATTGTGTTTTGTTGCTGCTAATGGGTAATATATCCCTAGTCTAATGTAACCTGCTGCTGATGTTAATGTTACCCTTTTAACTGCAGTGGCATGGGTACTCTGTATGCTGCTCAGCATTGCGGCACTCGCAGAGTCCCCATGACAACAGGAAACATCAAAGAACTGAGAATAAGAGCTGGCTTTGAAAGGAGGGCAGATGAAAAAGTAATGTGTTTCCAGGGCGAGGCTCTTCAGATTATTGACAAATACCTGCAAAAGAATTTACTTTGATATAAATATGGTAAAAATCAATAAAAAAAGGATCCACCCAAAAACCATCCATGGGTCATTTACTTCAAACCATTTCACTTAAAATGTTCATACAGATTGGATAAAGTCTGCAACTCGCTGGTTTGGCAGCATTGTAATTCACTCCACCTGCCATATGGGAGTGAGGGCACAAACAGTTGACCAAAGCTTAATTAATTTTCTGCACCTTTTGAGAAAAGTTCAGTTGTTCAATATTTAAGTCAATCATTGTTCCACCAGGGCTTCCAGGAGGTTTCTTTTATATTGACTTTGCTGGCCCATTTGGCTTTATATTGACACACTGATATTAAATTAGTTGTGGAATTCTGACTGTCTCATGCTGTGGAAAGCCGAAGCCATGAGGGGAGAAAGAAAATTGAGAAAATTGTATCACCATTGAGTTTTATGCTATTGTGCTGCGGCTGCACGTGGTGCAAGAAATGAAAAATATCAACACCTGTTGATATTAACCACTTTTCATGTGAAGGGCTGCGGTCAAACATACAAACACACAGAGGCACAGCCATGTACAGGCTGCACAAGAGGAGGAAATAATATTACGAAGTTAAACAAATGCAATCAGTGATCTGAATGAGAAGCAGAGTAGACGTGACACCTGAAATATGCTTTAGAATTCTCCCTCTCTGGTTCTTCTATCAGCTTATCTCTCCTCTCTCTCTGTCTTTGTTTCATTTTGTGTTTCTAACTTCCAACTTTCCTTTTGTTTATTCCCCACTGCAGATCTCCATTTCTCACATTTACATTTTCTTCCCATTCTTTTAATGTATTTTTTATCGTCTCTCTCTGTTCCTCTTACTCCTTGATTCTGGTGTGAAATCCGCTCTGGGACCAGCCCTTCGGTCACCTTCCTCCTATGACTGTGGGTTTCTTGTAAAGAGGAGACGACCTTTGAACTCTCAGGCTCTGACCTTTTTCTGTCTTTCTTCTCGGCTCCAGCCTTATCTCACCTCACAGTGTTCCTCCTTTTACATCTCAGAATATATCAGCACCATCTGAGATAAAAGCACAGGAAGGTCCATAGAAGGAATGAAGGGAAATGAAAAACAGAAACATCTTAAATAATCAGCTAGAACTGATTAGACTTCCATTCTAGCTTTATTCTGATAAGATCATTTCATTTACTAATTTATATTTTGTATATTTATTTAAAAACTCAAAGTTTTGTTAATTTTCAAAGGATTTAAATCGTACCTTGAATTGAAAATAATGTTTTTTTAGCTGTCACAGGCTTAAAAAATTCTGTGGCTGTGATTTTGCAACCGACAACTTTCTAAGCTTTTTTTTTTCTGGAAAGTTTTGTGGTGGCTGTGATGTTGTGGAAGAGATGGTGACCACCACCCTCACGGTTGCCAGTTTAAATCCCAGCCAACCCCACCTCCTTCCGCCTTTGTCACAGCTCGGACGAAGGCGGAAGGAGGTGCAAAAGGTAATACACCTCTTCACCCATCTGAGGTTAATAAGAGCACAAAACAAGTTGATAACGTCACACTCAGCAAGAACGTACCAAAGAAATTCGAGGGGTGTTATCGAAACCGCGCGTTTTTTGAAAACATTTCCAAGGAAATGGCAGAGCGAGGGTTTAAACGAACATGGCCCCGATGCCAAAGAAAAATAAAACGTCTTTGAGCTAAATGCAAGGAGGTACTCTTCCCTCTACTGCGCATGCTTGACACATTCCGTTCAGACAGCGAGTCACATTCAGGTCACATTTCACTGGCAATATGAATGACCTTGCCAAAAGATCGGATCTCACACAAAAAATCCAAATTAAGCATCGAGACCTGCAATCTGTGAAGTTTTAAAATTTTGAGAAAATATTAAATAATTCAGCTGGAATTTAGTAGATATGACACATTTGCAGCAAGTTTTATACATATAGCTGAGGTATATGGGGTACAGAACGTAATTGCAAACAAAATACATCCGTCGTGTGACTGTGTGACAATTTTCTTGTTGCAATTGAGTCATAATTTTTTGCCAGCAGTCACAGTGAGATACTGGCTTAATTAATTTTTACATTAGTAATTTACCCAGGGAGGCTCCTTTAGTTACTCAATTATTTTAAACTGACGTGCTCTAAAGTAAACAAAATATTCTACCGACTGATTTTTTTAATGTCTTCTTAAAGTTAAAAATCTGTTTCGTGTCTTTGTTGCCCCTTTTTGTTTGTATCTCACGTGCTGTAGGGCCTGTATAAACTGAACCTTACCCACCTGTAGGTCTAATAACGTGAAAAATGGTCCATGTGCGTTCTTACATTTTATGCTATTGCTTTCCTCCATCCAATGAAGGGGATCCATCTTCCAGTTCAGACGTTCCTCCTGAGACGTTTCAACCAAGGCTGGTTAATTTTGATTGAAGTTTAGTTATACCACATATCAAGGTAATTGTGCCTCGACTTCTCAACCCTCCTCCCTATTTACCTCTGCCACACAGGCGCACTGCTCTGCAAACTCACTGGTGCAGAGATAAACGCATTCCTCTTTGAATTATTAACACACGTTACAGGTTTTATATGTGCAGTTTTTTCTCTCAGCCCTCTGGGGCTGTAAAGTAGATTTCTGGTTATCCTAATCTTCTTAAATCAAGTATGCACATAACAACATAAAGTGAAAATCACCATATGCCAATGATATTCGTATAAAATCGTGTTAATAGCAGGAATCTTAGTGGTTTTTATGCAGACAGTCAGTGGTGCAAGCTTCAGGGACTCTTCTGATCTCATATGTAATTCATATTTAAATGTTGTTATGCTCAACTCTTTTGGTAATTGCGTTTGAACTTCTTTGTTTTGCTTGGAAGTGAATTCACTGGAGCGGGCTGCTGAAAACACTCTGCTAATCGCTTATTACAAAGACAGGCACATTCACTGTTGCACACTATTATTCATACACACACTTTCTCACTCTGCTGAACAAAGCTTGTGAGAGATCTCAGTTATTCACCAACTTCCCCTCAAATAAGTGGACTCGTAACACCTTGCGTAGATTTGTGAGGAATTTTTATGTCAAAACAAGCAGTAAAACTGAAACTTTGAGCTTAAAGATCTCAGAAAGTTAAAGGAAGTTGGGTTCTCTTACACTAGAGAATTGTAATTTTTGATTGTTAAAAAGTTAACTCTCAAATATTTAGTGAATTGCTTTTTTTTATTTATTTTTTTTATTTTAGTTTGATCAAAGCATTCAGTACTTCTGTTGGCTTCAGATTAATTTGTTCTTCCATCATGTGATTCTTTTACAGTTTTTGTCATATTATAGCCAGACTTCAAGGATATAAAACATGCTGTCTTCCACAGTTCTGTGGTATTTTACTCTGCTTTCTTTGTATCTCCCTTGGCAGCCATCCCAACATACATGATTTCTTCTACTTGAGTGCATTTTTGAAATGTCTGGTTTATCATTGTTTCATGTAAAAAGGTGTCAAAAGCTTATTAGAATAAAGCCGAATGCAAAAATATATTCATTTATTTTTTATACTATCGCTATATGAAGCAATTGTTTTGAATTTGTAGTAACTTATTGACCAAAAATTCATATTTTTATATCACTATAAGAAATAAGGAATATAAAAACTGAATTCAGATGTAAAATAATTTTAAATAGGAATATTAGCAGCTCTCTATGACTTTATATAGTTCAAACATGCGTTAAATGTTTTGTATCCAGTTATTAATAGTTGTGCATCAGGATTATTGAAATCTTGCAAAAATCTCCTTCACATATGTAAAAGAAGTTGTTTCTACTGGCTAATTTTACACATGCAGTGATCATTCTGAGTGACATGTTTAAGTGATTAAATGTCTGTTTATATTCATTTAATAAGAATCTGCAGGCTTAGCTGGATGATTCTACTGTTAGGTTAGTGCAGAATCTAGCACAAGTTAAAATAAACATTCCCGCTTTATGGAGAAAGCATATATGTTATTAATAGTGTGTCTCCCACTGAGATCAAAGTCCACAGATGGGACAACCTCTATGCACAGCACACTCACAGTAACCTACTAGATACTCTCTTCTGCATGAAGAAACAGTTCTCATGACAAACCCGTTCACTCTAAGAAGGAACTGTGTGTGACGTCCCCAGAGGGAGGCAAGCTTAGTTCATGTTCAGAGTTCACAGAAAATATCATGGTTCATGATTGTGCTAATTTCACTGGGTTCAGACTTTACAACATTTATTTTTGCCATTTTTTAAGTCGCAAAAACTAATAAAAACGACTGAAAACGTTCTTTCATTTGTTTGATCCATAATGAAAATGTTAAACATGCTTGTATAGAATCACTTGTGACATTCATCAGTTACCATTTTGTGATAACATGATCATTTTTAATCTTCACTTCAGTGTAGTACCTGCTCTTTTCATTCCTCCAAAGTATTTGAAATACTATTTTGTGGTATTCCAGCTGCATAAGATTCAAATTTTGTCATGTTTGATATTTTGCACTCAAACTGAAAAAATAAAAAAAACATTATTGTGTCACTATTGTGTCTACAAAACAAACCACAGAGCTGTGAGAAGTGTGATGGCATGAACCTCTGCAGGGTGTCAAAGTCGGTCCATTCCAAATGATAATGTTGTGAACTGTGTGTGTTTGTGTGTTACAGAATGATGGTGGCAATCCCTCAGTGTGATCCTGTGTAAGATTAGTTGTGAAGTGAGTGATGATAATGACCTTTCCTCAGCCTGCAGTGCAAAATGAAAAAAAACAAAAAACTTTTGGAATTTATCTGTTTTTTTTAACTCCACTCACTTGATAAATGTAAATGAGAAAATGACCCGTATGCCCTCTGCTGAGTGACCACTGAAAAGTTTAGATTTAGGTTCCGATTTTTACCTTAATTTTTTAATTTGTGCCATTTGTTGGTTTATAACTTTTCCTAAAACTTATTATTAAAATTTCCATGAAAGTGTGTTTTGGTTGATTTATTTTGACAATAGTTCTGCAGAACTTAAAGGGACTTAGGGCAAGATTTGTGAAAAACTACACATGCATTTCCAGTTTATTCAGTGCTAATGGGTCATGAAGCATTAAAAACCCAAAATAACGAGGCCATCCGCATATATGTCTGTTGCCTTGGAAACGATGTGTGCTACATAATGCGCTGCAGTTCGACGTCCGAATTTCCCACGCAGTTGTAGGGATGTGACGTAAATTGACGCTGCATGCGCGTTGCCGACAGCTCTTGAACAGGAAGTACATGGCCGCCGTGGACTTGGATTCAAACACTGAAGGTATACTTATGGATGTTTCTGCAGCCATCAAACGACCTGCATCCACTCTCACCCCCCAAAAAAGTGGCACCACGAAGAAAAAAAAGACTTTATCAGCGGCATCTCGTGAGTCAAAAAAAAAAAAACATGACCGAAGCCGGGCAGGCACCCGCATAAATATTGGATATGCGTTCGGTTCATGGAGGGAACTTCAGCTGCATTTGGGAGTGAAAACGGATGCTGACATGGCTCATTTCCTTGTGACCAGGTGAGAAAACATTATAGGTCGTGTTTAGAGCCTGATACAGTATGAAAATGATGAGATCAAATCAAATAACAGAGTGGAGAGACCTGACGTGAAGTATGTTAGCCTCCCCGGTGCAGTGCTGTGAAGACGAACCGTCTGTAAAGTGTCTGTGCGCGCTCCCGTGCCGGCTTGGCTGGTGGCTGCAGTTAGCCACAGCGCCTGTCGCGGCAGCACTGAGTCAGATTTTGTAAAGCTGCCTTAAGTTCCTTTAAGGGAACTGTTTTATGCTTCTTTTTACTCTGAAGCGTTTGCTGTTGAGCACAGATGGCTATTTGTTTTAGTCTCAATAAAACCTTCAGTAACAACCATATATAGCATTCAATTGTTTTTATCATGGTTTTATGTTGCAGCAAAAGCATTTATACTTGCACACAAACGATTAAACAGAATGTTGGAAGTTTTGCCGTAAACTGTTCCACATGGGGAAAAAAAATGTGTGCTCATGTAGGTGAAATGCTGTTACACGACATCACGCCACACATGCAGTAATTAGCTTTTTTAGTCTTTGAGTCTTTTATATGAATACAATGGTTCATTTACAAGCTGAACTGACTGACCTTTAGTGTAACAAACCCCCAAAAAATGACTGCAGCTTTTTCTTCCTGCAGACAAAACAAGAGACAGCAGGATTGACGGTACTGAAGAAGTTATCAGTGCAGCCAAAATGACAGCTGCTAGCAATGTTTATCTGTCATTTTCACATTTTAGATTTCAGCTGTTGGCATGGTTTCACCATACCCCGGTTGCTCTTGTGTAGTTGTTCGAAACAAGGTCATTGCTGCAATTATTATCATGTTCAAAAAGCAGCTTTTCAAACTGCTTTTACGGAATTCAATCTTTATTTACTTATTTTTTTTATTTGCCACCTATTCAGGAAGTCACTGTATATTCAGTAGGAATTTAGCCTTTAATGCAGCACTGATACTTTTTCATATAAAACGTTCTCACACTCATCAGATTTACTGCTTTGTTCCTCCTTGATTTTTTTACCCGCTTCTTGTTGGGTAATCAGTTTTTGCTTTCAGCCAAGCTCCACACGTCTTTATCAGAATCAGTTTGTGTCTGTTTTGAACTGTCTCAGAAGAGTGATGAGGTAATTAATGTCCCACTCTATCTCATTAGGCCACAGTAAAATGTCTTTCAAGGCTTATTTAACTAAACTTTTTGGACCCTTTGATAATCAGCATCCGCTCCAGCTGCATTTCAATCTTTCTGTTGACTCATTTCTTTCTTGGTTATTCTTTCATCCTCTCTTTCTCTTCTGTTTCATTACTTGTTCCTTCTTTTTTTTTTTTGCTTTCCTGTGGTGACATTTGTGTGGGTGATTATAGATGTTTGGCCCATTCCTGAAGAGCCATATGTCACCAGAGTTACTTTCATTTGACTGACTGTCCATGAAATGTCAGTTGGTGGTACAGATGAATAGGTGGTTGCAGGTTAGAGGCCCACAGAGACAATCCTTCACTCTGTTGAGCCCAAAACAGCTAAGCTTCATTGGCCTGCGACAGGTCCTCCCCTCCCCCTCCTCATGAAAAAATAGCTCATCACTAATGCTATATTTCTGCAAGGCATCATTATTTATGTCTCATCGTAGCTTGTCTGTCAACATTTGAAAATGTATTTCCTTGATGCACTCAATCAAAGCAGTGCCATTAAATATTAAAAATAGAACTGATTTATGATTAAAGTGTATGTCGTGCACAGAAATTGAGTTTTAACACGGCAGGCTCATAAGAAATTATTTGTTTTGGTATAACTGCATGAGTCATTGCTTTTAAAACCACCTAAAAACTAATTGAGATCTTTTTGTTCATGTTATGTAGTACATCAAATGTCACTACTGGAAATTGTTTAGCATTTGATACAAAAATTATTGAAGTTTTTCAAATGTGGACCACAATTAGCAGCTCAAAAGGAGCTACAGTAGCTGTCTGTGGTGCTAAAATGTAGCATGTAAAATGTAATCTTCACCAAACCCAGAAAGAATACAAAAGGAAGATTGTGAAGGACCTCAGCCACCCCAGCAGTAACCTGTTCTCTCTGCTGCCGTCAGGAAAGCGTTTCTGCTCCCTGAAGACCAACGCTGAGAGACTGAGGAGGAGCTTCTTCCCTCAGGCAATACGGTCTCTCAACCACACTTAGGACTAAAACCAACTTTGAACACACCTGTACACTCATGCACAGCTGCACATACCTCAGACATTCATGGACATTCATGCACATTTTCATTTTTGCACATCAAAGATTGTAGTCATTTAAGGTCCATTGATATCCACATGCACACATACTTTTGCACAACCCAGGGACATCCCCTTAATTTCATTTTATATTTTGTTCTATTACTTCTTTTTACTGTTTTTTTTTATATTGTTTGCTGTTTTAAATTACTAACTATTTTCTATATTTATCTCAGTTTGTAGTACTCTTGAGGTTACAGGCATGTGCCTAAGCATTTCTCTGCATGGACTGTGTATGTGACAAATAAAATTTGAATTTGAATTTAAAGAATGAAAACATATTTACTAATGTTTGTTTGTTTATTAGTTTGTAAACTTTGTACCAAACTGTTTTTGGCAGAAGAAAACGTTTCCAGTGGGTGCAGAGTTAATTTATAGTTTTTTTTTTTTTGTAATTTTGTTAAACCATTTGTTTGGCGGTTGTCTGTGTCCATCTGGATTCCCCTCATGAAAAAAGGCCAAATCGCTCATTAAAGTTTACTGCTGATTGAAACTGAAGGATGTGTTGACAAACATTCAGGTGTTGTGGCTGCTTATTGGTTGGAGTTGGAAACCAAAGCTGTGGGTTTTTGGATTCATATGGTCTTGTATTGCTCAGTAATTTTGTACAAGTCCAGCGGCTTCATCAAAGTAACTCACCCTGTCAATAATCTGATCCGTTCTACTACACCAATTCCAAAACAGTTGGGACACTGTATAAAATGTAAATAAAAACCAAATTAATTGACTTGAAAAAGATATTTTAACAGAAAATATGAGCTCATTTTGAATTTCTTGACAGTATCACACAAAGTTGGAACAGGGTGCTGTTTACCATCATGTAGTATCTGTTCTTCTTTTAATTTGTGTAAACATCTGGGAAGTGAGGAGAACAGCTGCAGGAGTTTTAGGAGAGGGATATTGTCCGATATCTTCTATGATGCAAGATTTTAGCTGCTCAACAGAACTGCCAGCAGGTCAGTTCAGCACGTGGACAAATTAAACATTTTTCTTAAGTTGTTTACTGTTGTTCACAGATTGGTGAACCTCTGCCCAGCTTTAAATGTGAGACAACAACAAGAAGAGAATGAAGATGGTGAATACAAGAGAATGTTGAGAATTCTAGGCTTTGTAAATGCTACTGAACCTACATCTGATTCACTTGGGATCATAGCTTATAGAAGTGGTGCTATGACATCATTGTTTTCAAAATATTACATTTTGACTGTCTACACAGAAACACCAGGCAAGCATTTCAGTTTTCAAGAAGTACCATTTCAGGACTCTCAAGCTATTTGATAAAATAAAATAAAAAGATTTCAAACTTTGTGTATTCACTTAACACCATTCCACATAGATGGCATCTAACATTCTCAAATAATTTTACTCCACTTTTTAGCTACAGATGTGACCAAAACATCTTGTATGTCACCAACAAAGATCTTTAGGACCTTCAGTAGGAAAGGACCATCACCTTCATCTGAACTCACTTGGATTATCAACAGCTGAATACATCTCTTGTTGCTGTATTCACATTTTATAGGAACTATTTTTAATTAATGGTACCTTTTTATTATTGGTTTGAAATTATTGAAACTACCCCATCTGCCTTCATCCTTATGGTATTATGAAGAAAAAACTTTCTTAGTAGATCACCACATATTTTGGGTTAGCCTTCAGTAATTCGTTGCTAATGTCCAGTAGACTTCATAAATAATTTGGAAAGACCTGATTCCCCTGTGATGGGATCTGACAACCCTAACCAAAATCTGACCTCCCCCACTGACCCCAGTATTTGCATGTTGAGTTTGTGCATAAGCACTGTGAGAGTGCAGAAAGAAAAAAGAAAAGAGAAAAGCTCTGTGGGTTCGAGCATATGTCAAAATGTAGAAAGGGAAACCGGGAAATTAGGGGCAGATGGAGAAAACAGAAAAAAGAAAACCTTCTGCGTGTACGATATCTGCTAAGAACCCACCATACACCCGCCCACTGCTATTCATCTGATATGTATCCATCTTTTTCCCTCAACATCTTCATGCACAGACTGGAACTGCACCAGCATTCTATTCTTTCTTATCACATGCACCACAGGCAGATCCCAACTCTACTTAGTCAAGCTTGTTTCAGTCTTTAGTGCGTGTGAGCCCAGCTTTATTTCTACACCACAAAGACTCGGAGATGCTATCATCATCAGAGACAGGCCAGCTTGACTAAATGGAAGCAGCAAATTGACTGTAGTATTAGCAGAGAAGAGCCTCTATCAGATGCTCTGATAGGATCACATTAAAGAAAGCTTGCAGATGAATATGATTGGCTTTTTCGTTCCTCCTAATGGAAACATCTTCTGAAGAGGGGAAGGAGATGAAATGTTGTGCAGTGATAAGACCTTTTTACTGCTGATGGGATTGTTATAGCCTAATTTGGGCAGAAAGGCCATTAAAGTTCTTAGGAGGGACGATGAATGTTCTCTGTAAATATGCTCTCATTTATGGCTTTGGACCAGTGGTTCACTGTGTGTGGGCTGGGCTTTACTTTGTTGATGTGAAAAGCAACCTTCCTCCTAAATGGCTTCATATTGGGCTTGTTTTGCAGAAATCTGTGACTAATGAGCATAAGGTTTCATCTCCCGTTTCATCTCCCCTCTCCAAAATAAACTGTGTGTGTGTGTGTGTATTTGTGGTTTATGTGGGCATGTGTGTTGTTGTTGTTTTTTTACTTTCTCCAACAAACTGTGACAGAAGTGCCTCATTAGATTATAAAACGGCTCTTGTGAGCACAACTTCTGAGGCTTTTTTTTTTCTTTTTCATTTTTGGAGAACGTCGTTGGTGCTATTTGCCAAGTTCTTAAATAACAACCAGCACCAGATTGTATATGATTTGTCAAAGTGGACTAATTTGATAATTGCTGTTAGGTTCAGTGTTTTGGGGGCTATTGAGACTAGAAGTATTTTCAAAGTACTGACATGGCTCATCTTGCTGTTTAATGACATTTAATGACAGAAAACTTCTCTCTCATTTTGGTAAATGTTGTTTTTAACACCCTGTTTGAACAACGTGCTAATTAGTAGTTTGTTCTCTCATTAAACCATAACTTATGTTAAGATTGTTTTGTAAAGATTTGGCCATATTTAATAGAAGACTTGTAGCTCTATTTGCACTTATTGGTGGGTCTGTTGCCTCAATAGTTTCAAATCTAGCTGCAGTAAATATCCCACCAATGGTCATACCTTCAGATTTTAATTTTGATATAAGTTTCTTGATATAAATTGTTGACTAGTCTGTTTTCTCAAACTAGAAAAAAAGTTGTCACTTTTTAAATAAAATTTATAGATCAGCTTTTTGTTTTACAATGCAAAAAAAGATTATGGTGGACAAATGAACACTCGAACCAGTTCATGTCATGACAGTGATACTGACTGACTGACGAGTGGAGATGATTGTACTTATTTTCTGATGAAAAAGCTCCCCTCTTGTGTATTTGTGAATTAGAAATAATGTTTTGTTATTTTCAGAAACTGAGCTTTTCCTGGTCAAAAAACTAAACATAACAACTATCATGGAAAAACAATTTATTATCATCATATTAGGACAAATACACTGTTATCATGGGAGAGCAAGGTTTATTATTGTGAGATATTAAGATAAATAACGAAGATGTTAGGAACATTTATTTCTAAGCATGTCTTCAAGGAGTTCAAAAAGTCCTAAATAAGGTTTTTCTGTTATATGTGAATATTATTAGAAATAATATTAAATCAAAGTTTATAGTTGATGTGTAATAGAAGAATAGGGAATTATTTCTTTAGGTTTTAGAGAGCGGGGTTCTGTAAATGTATATGTGCTTGGTTTCCACTCCACATCTCACGTCTCTGCTGGGGTTAATGTGACGAGACAGAGAAGAGCCGAATTCCTGTGCAGCAATCTGTTGCTGTCGTTCTTACTTTGTCTCCGGAACATTTATTTTCCGCTTCTTTTCAAATGCAAACATGAAAACATCAGCTATTTCATCTGCATGTTCAAGAAGAGCCGTGATATAAAAACACTCTCACGTGTTCAGTCTCGTGGCTGAATACACAAGATAAATCATTTGCGACTCTAAAGCATATTTTTTTAATTTAATATCTCTCTCACTGCTCACAGTGAGACAAATTATTTGGTCTTCTTGACAATCAGTCTTTGTGTAATTACTGTTCCGCCTTTAAAGACTGTTACAGGTTTATTTGTTAGCTAACTTAAGTTGGGTCTAATAAATTCAGCCAAACCCTTTTGCTTAAGTAGAAAACAAGAACAAATGATCTGCCTTTTTTCCTCATGAATAAGAAATGAAGACTATTAGAAATAAAGGTTGCTTTTCCAACTTGTTCTCTTTTTGCTCTTGTATTTCTTCTCCCCCTAACTTCCTCTTTGGAGAAATAAAAAATAGTAATATTGATATTGAAATGTTGTTGTCCATCTTTGAGCACAAAGGGAAAAAAATGCTTCTGCAAATACTTGCAAATATTTCAGACATAATAGGGATAAATTACTTTTGGAAAATGTCCCTGTTTGGCATTCGCAGTGTCCTCCTTGTTCTCCTCTGTAAGAGTATCTCCCTTTTGTGAGCGAGTCAGTGGACATAACTGTGCTGTTCAGTGACAGAGGAGAGGTGGTTATAGCCTTCCCTGTTTTTCCAATTTTATTCTGGTGGGGAATGAAACATGCAGCAAAGAGAAGTCTTAACAGGAAATGAAAGCCGTATGCAAGGAAAAGAAGTTTGCAGCAAATTGAGATGATTAATGTAGCCTGGTTGGCTTTGTGTGTGTGTGTCCATAACAATATACTTTACTAAATGAAATCTGTCGTTCTCCCGCTCTGCTCACAGGTACGGAGACATGGTACCGAAGACGATTGCAGGGAAGATCTTTGGTTCAATCTGCTCTCTAAGCGGGGTGCTGGTAATTGCCCTCCCTGTTCCTGTCATTGTGTCCAACTTTAGTCGCATCTATCACCAGAACCAGAGAGCAGACAAGCGGCGGGCGCAGAAGGTACAGGTGAGCACAGTTTTATTTCCCTTCAGATGGGCCTCAGAGGATTTGACCTGCAGATTTCCAGACCAGTTGCACCTGACGTCTCTCTCCATGACAGGAGGGGACTCTGCTGGGTTCAGGTTTTTCTTGAGATTAATATGCATATGATGTAGTTTTATACTTACATTAATAAAAGCAGCCCATACAGCCTGCACATTAATGCCTTGATGTATATTGCAGTATTTGAGAGATACTATAATCTTCAAACTTACAATCCCTGTAGTAAAGGTTTATGTGTAATTAAAAGTATTTTTGTTCTCTTTCTGTTATTTGGGCATCTGCAATCTTTACCATTAACCAATTACTCAAGAGTTTTAATCTCATGTATCTAATTACTTCCAAATTCACACTGAGTTTTGTTTTTAATCATTATATTTATTTTAAAACCTGTTAAATGGAATCTTATGCATGTCTTCTGATATCTAATGGAGAGTCTAATTATTACATGGGTGAAGTGCCAATTTTATTATTGTTATGTAATTACATAATGAAATATTAAGATATTGTTATAATTATTTTTGGTGGTATTCAGTAAACAGTTACAGTTTTAAAATATAGATCTTTCTTGCAACTATTATATATATATAGATATTTGGTGTCTTTAGAGGTTGACCATAAAGGAACTGAGCATGTTGAAATTTTGTGTTAGATAGGCTTGTTTCAGTCACCTCGGAGGTGGTGATTCTAAAAAGAAGAACATTTCACAAAAACCACGATTTTGGTAAATCTGTGACAATTAAAGCAGAAGGAGTTCCTAGTTCTGCACCTGGATGGATTCTTCCTCTTCATGACCTCCTACCTCAACGTGTTGGATTGTCAGTTGATCTTTTTGGTTTGCTGGCTTCATGATTTTGTTTGCGTTCAATCAAATTCTCATGCCATATGAGATTTGTAACCCTTTGGGTTCTCATGAATGGCAGTTTTTGAAACACCCAACGTTCAGATATCAAAGACAAAAAAAATGAGTTGTACAAATAAACTTTATCAACAAAAATATGCTGGGAAATCGAACCCCCATTAGACTACAGGCAATAGGAAACAGCAAGGAGGTGAAGACCGAGTGTAACAGGAGGATCAGACCTTAAAATAAAGAAAAGAACAGACAACATGAGCTGAAGGCAAGGAAAACACAGGATGGTTATGGGTAAGGAACATTAGAAACTTACTGAAAAACAACAAAGATACTATACATTTACTACAACTACAAAATTGAAATAAAAAAGCCAACAATGTGACACATGTAAGTTCTGTTTCAACCCTGAAGCACCTTGAAAGTGTTCACATTAGATGTCAAAACCATCTCAGCAAATTTTTGTCAACACAAAGAAAATACTGTGTTGCTCTTGGATTTCATTTTTTTTTTTGTTTTGTTTTTTAAGTCTGAATCCAAACACACAACAGTGGAATCTCATTTTTGCTACTTTTATCCAGCCTCTCATTCATTTAGGCTCAATAACCCAGAGCTCATGACCAAAGAATATGTGAGCTTGGAACAAAACGCCACTGAAAAATTTAAAGCTTTGCCTTGAATTACTATAGCAACTACTGTGAGAGAAAGTGAACCCTGCAAAAATTCATGAGGAGATTATCTACATTTGAAATTCCATTAACGTCTATTAGAAAAGATAAACACAAGCCAAAGGGATTTTCCTCCACCTGGTAAGTTGATTTGATTTAATCTGTAACTCATGCGTTACAAAGGGATTTATTAACATTAATGAAGCTGATAGCTACACCTTCTAAAACCATAAAAATTATCATAAAATCACAGCAGAGTTGAACATGTCAATATAAATTGTTATTTTACAAATAATTAGTGGTCTTATTTTTATAATTATTATGAATAATAATAATATACAATGATAGGCCCTTTATACCCTGTAAGCCCTGTTGTATGCTTGCATATTCTATCTGGCAGTTTAGAAAAGACTATTATATAAAAAATTATCTTTGAGCAAGAGTAATATTTAAACTTGTATTACTTCCTTTTTATTAAACGTGAAACATGAAAACCTGCAATTTAGAGACATTTTTAATGTGATTAAGGAAATTGTCATGGTTCTGTTACCAGGTGGGTTGTTTGCGAGCTCCAAGTGTGACCCAAACTCCAGACACACACAAGCGAGGAAACCAGTTTTGCAGTTTAAACAGTGTTTAATTATATACAGTGCTCAAATACAGGGAAATGCAAAACTGTGGTGATGAACTCAGGACGGAACTGGTGCGGGACAGGAACGGTCCTGGGTTGTGGAGAGAGAGAGGTTAGTGACAGGCTGTGATACCAGCTGCGGTGTGCGGGGATCGTGCTCGTTAACTCACGGTGACGTGTTTGTCGTCCTGCTGTGAGGAGGGATCCGGAGATGCTGCCGTGGGGGGTGGTGATCCAGACTGTCCAGGGTAATTGTAGGAGATCCGGGTCCGGGTGCTGTTCGTGCTGACGTAGCTGCAGCAGGGGTGACAGCAGCGCGCTGACCGGGAAGGTGTGGATCCAGAGGAAGCCAGAGACAGACAAGGAGCCAGAGGGAGAGAGCTGGTTGCGTGATCCAGCAACAGAGCTCTATTACATCCGTGCGAAGCCAGTCCTCACGATAGGCGGGTAGATGACCGCGCTGAGGCACTGTAATCTGGAGAGACACTCCAGGACAGCGGGCTAGACACAAAGGAAGAGAAGGCAGGTTAAACACTGCTAGAAGTGCTCCTGATAATAACACTGGCCACTCTGTTACCACGGTAGTTAGTGGAACAAACTGGCGTCTGTCTCTTGTTCCTCCTCTGCTTAAGTACCCAGCTCTCCTGAGCTGGGTAATGATCCACACCTGGTTCCACTGATGATCTGCTGCCACGCCCTGCAAGACAATCAGTCACACATACACCACCCACCAGCAGCAGAGATCCTGACAGAAATCTGATGGAGAAACAGTGTGAGATTTAAGAGTTCCTTCCTAGTCTGGTAACTATCACAACTTTGGAACTTTTGAAATGCAACTTTTTGCTGTAATCAAGAGCCAAACCAAAGAGTAGCTGGTTTCTATGCAAAACTGTACTGTAACCGTGGTTTGAGGGCAAGCGTGACACTTTTTGTTCCCTTTTTGTTGGGAGTTTGCTTGGAGCTGGCAGACATACACACAATGACACATATCTTCAAAGTCCATTCCTCTCTCTCATGACTGTCTTTCACACCTCTCTTTGTAAGGCTTTTGTCACTCTCTTGGCTTTCTTCTTACACTCCCTCCCTCATCTCTCTTCCTCTGCCTTCGTCTAATGCTTCAACCTCCCTCCTTTTTGTCTCTGTCCCTCTCACCTTTCCTGAGATTAATGCCATCCATCTCTGAACATGCTCTCTGGTCGCAGTTTAAATCTGCCTAAAGTCTTCTGTAAATGCACCCTTACCGTCACCGCCTTAACTAACCATGACCTTGTCTGCAGAGCTTGAGTCTTTTTGTAATACAGCCAAATGTGAAGCAAAAAAGAGACAGAAAGTGGCATCAGAAAGTTGGGGAAGTTATCCGGATGGGAATTTAAATGATGGAAAAAGATGGGGATGAAAGAAGAGTAAGAAGGGTGACAAGAAGGGCCAAAAGGAAGGAGTGAGCAGAGGAGGCAGCATGGCGCAGATAGGAGGTAGAGCTGGAGGCAATGTGTGTCCTAATGTTGTGTTCCTTCCTGAAATAGCCATCACCCAGATGAGGTACTGGCTAGAAGGAACATGCCTTCTGTTTATTTGTTTATGTATATGCATCTGTTAAGTTAGAACGCTCATCCACATCTGTGCAGGAGTGTGTTTGCATCCACTGTCCTTCCAGTTCTTTAAATCTTGACCTTGCTCTGCCTCGACTTCACGTTTAGTTATTTTTTGGAGGTGTTATGTTGTTATTGTTGAGCTGCTGTGTGCCGCAGTGTCCCAAAACACTTCTCAGTACCCGAGTCCCACACCCTCCAAGGAACACACCAATGGATCACTGTATCTTGACACTGTTGATCTCATTAACCAGGACTAAATGACTCTCTTCAGGACTTTAAGTGTCTCTTTGGCTCTCCTTCAGTGAGGTCAGAGATTTGCTCCAGCACCGGGATGTCCAATGAATTGCTTTTCCTTCCTTTTTCATAACACCATGACTAAATCACCTTACAATTGCCTTCATGATTATTTCACACCTGGATGCTTTGATATTCAAAAGACTTATTACGATGGCAACTGAAGGTTTAAGTGCCATGGATGATGGTAGATTTGTAAATGTGATATTTTGGAGCGTTTGGGAGGTTCAGTCTGTGCCATCTCTTGCTTTAATTACTGAGCCTGATTAAGTGTTGCTTAGTATTTGAGCTTGTGTTACTGAGACCAGTGAAATGAATCCTGAATTTTAGATTGTGTTTTATTGGAAGAAGCTGTTACTGTCTGTTCTTTTTACATTCCCAGCAGTTTATTAAAAGTTTCTTTACATCGTGCTGCAATCTGAAAAAATCAGTGTTTCATTTTGACTGGTGGTTTGTCTCTTCAGCCTTTGCTTCATATTGTGATATTCAACATAAATATAAGAGTCTAAACTTGGTTGCTGCAGTCATTGCTTAAAGATTTATTATCATTGGCTAAACCATAACAGGTTTACTGCTACTCTGATTGGAAGATGTCCTCTGCAGTCATGTTGAAAAGGATTTTTTTTAGCACAGTAAGGATGCATTCACACCAGCCCTGTTTAGTCCGGTTCGTTTGGGAAGGTGTGAACGGGCAATCAAACTCTGATTTGAACCAAACAACCGAACTCTAGTCCGCCTAAAAACGTGGGTCTCGGTTCGATTGAAATGAACTCTGGAGCGGTTCGATTGCATGTGTGAACGCAACCGCACCGATACTGCACCAAAAGCAGGAAGCGGACTATAGTGCAGGGCATCCTGCCTCATTATCTGCTCCTCCTGAGCTCGTTGCTGCAAAGTATTCATCTGTTACATTTGCCAAAAACAAAAGATCAATCCAAAACCACCAGAATCTGCTGCTGCTCCATGTTTGTTTACATTCAGTGTAGAAGGAGACTTGCAGCACCACCAACAACAAAAAAAGTAGTGCAGTAACACCACAGCACCACCACAGGCGGGGATGTGGAACATGCTCCTAAGCTTATTTGGGCCGTTTAGTAAAATGCAGTGTGAATACAAATCACACCAACTAAAAACAAAAACAATTTTGCAATTTTGGTCCCCAATCGAACCCAGCTGATGACAGTGAAATATAATATTGTATGAGTGTCAAAAGAATCCTATTAATTACTAAATTTCAAAACTCTGCTGTTCAAACAATTTTCAAATAATCCCCCCGAAAAACGAAAAAAGTTAAATAAACTGTTTTTGTGTGTGAACACTTCCTGTATGACTTCTTTCTGTTGTGTTATTTTCTCTGTAGGAACATTGACTGAGTAGGACTGCATGAACTCTTTAAAAATAGTCAGCAGTTATTTTTTTTTTATTAAACTGTTTATTAGATAAAGATTATACAGTCTTATATTTTACTTAACTATGTCACTACGTATATAATATTGAAATCGGTACTTGCTACCTGCAGTCCACAGATCTTTCATCAGAGGGCAGAAGATGTGTAGGACTCGGTGTTGGAGGTTTGTGAGGAAAATATAAATCAAGCTCTTCTATGTTAACATAGCGTCTTGTTAACACCCTAACCATTAAGCAAGTGTGTTTTGTAATTAACTTGTTCATTATATAGCTTCAAAAATGTTCAATTTTAAGTTTGTTGAAGATTGAAAGTCATATTTATCAAAACAAAAATATGTCACGCATCATTGGTTGTTTCCTATTTTTCAATTACTTTTTAAAAAATATAATGCCACAGTAACATAAACGACATATTACATCCATGCATCCATTTTTTATTGTTCCTAATAAGAGTCATGTGCCTGTCTACAGTCAACAGATGATTCTGGGTCTTTCACTGGGGTTTTGTGTTACATCTCTAATTTGATGAATTCAGGTTGTAATATCCAAGAAACACATTACATGTCCTAATATTAACTGCAGTAATTATACAGCCTGACAGAAATTGTTGGTGGATGTTAATAATATAAACCAGGTTGAACTTGAAGGTCAATATGTGTCCAAAATAAAAACCACCCATCTGTACTTTCTTTGGCCAGACACATTACATAACTCAATCTCTTCTGACTGAGTCGCACATAAATATATTAACTTCCCAAAAAGGAAAGGGTAACATTTACACGCAAGCATTGTCATTTGAGCTTTTCAACCTCTGTAGATATTAAAATTCTAGGATCGGATTTCGATTGTGCCGACCTTTATGGCATGTCTTTAATTCTTTACATGTTACGTCACATTAATGTTTCATTGTTTTGAAATGTAGGCGGACAGACAAGACTCTTCCACGCCATAAAGGTGGTAACCTCAGAATACGATGGAGCCATTATCATTGTATCCTTGGCTTTTTCACTGCTAATGACAGCTGGGATTTTTTAATGCCTCCTCCAGAAGTGTGAATTACTCAGGCATGCCATAGTCTTCATTACTTTCCTCTGCAGAACATGTGGTGTTCTTTAATGCTCAATAACCCCAATGACATATGACTTTCTTTGTCATTAAACCGACCATTTGAGAGTGTCTCTTGCCATTTAGTGAAGCAAAATACCATTTGCTCAACACTTATTGCCGACAAGTGGTTATGTTTTTGCCGAAAATTCATTCTGCTTTGGTTCATTTCAAAGAATAAGGCTATGTTCATCAGAGAGTAAAACAGGAGAGATATTTTTGATTGCCTTTCTGAGTATTGAAATGACAAGAAGAGAACAGATGGGGTGAAAGGAAGGAGGAATCATTGAGGGGAGGATTATAAAATATTAGCATTTTCCAGCCGCCTCTCCCTCCAATTCTTGTTTTTCCACTCATCACCCTCCTCCTACCTTTCCCCCCCCATTCACATCCATCTTCATTCAGGTCTAATTGTAAGCTGTGTGCTGAGCTCCCTTTACAATTAACCATCCATCTGGGTGGTGGGGAAGAGACAGCTCCTGATCCATCGCAGCACACAGTGGAAAGCTACAAGACGATGCCACCAGTTGCTGCATTAGGACAGAAGCAAAAGACAACAGACTTATTCTCCACTCTGTTCCTTATAGTCTGCAGTTTAGCAGCTTGTTTTCTGCCATGAAATTAACAAAATCTTTGACTTTGTCTATTAAGTGACCTGACACCACTGTGATTTTCCATGTAGTCAAAGAAAATGTTTAAAGGATGATTCTGAAATGGCAAAAGCTTTTGAATTATTAAAAAAAATAGGGTCAGAAATAAATTATTTTCCTTGTTTTATGTTAAAAGATCAGCTTTTTTTTCTGCATAATCCTAATTCTCTAAATACAATTGTTGTAAAAAATAAAGCTGTTAACTAACTACCAAAACTCTCCGGCCAACTAATCACCCCTGAGACTTCCGCCAGTGCATGGATGGACTTTGCAAGGTGAAATCTTCAGATGTGCATTAAGAACACACTGAACTCTCCCATGGTGGTTCATCATAATAATGACCATGTCTCCATGAAGTGGGGCCTCATGTGCATCGCCATGTCTTGGTTATTGAGAATTTGATGCAGGATTGGTCTCATGCCGAGGCTTTGACCTCGTCATGCACTAACAACAGGCTAGCAATCTTCCAGCTCCTGTCTGAGAGAGCTGTACCAGTGTGGGGCCCAGAGTATATTACAATCAACAACTTCTGTGGTAGGATCTTTTCAAAATAAAGCTCCAGACATATAGATTATCAAACTGGAGGTGGTTTTCTATAGTTGCCACAATCCAGTCACATTCTGACAGGTTGTGCTGGTTATGGAGAGTGTAACAGGCTTGTTGTCCCGTCTGAAGAAGGTTTTAAACTGGAACTATGTGTCAGCTTGAACCATTTGTTTTCCCAGTCCTTGTAAACTGTAAAACCCCTGTAAGTATACGCTGAGTACTGTGGCTTGAAAAGAACTTGGCTGGAAAAACAAAATTAAAATGAAACTCTTCCAACCCCTGCTCCCTTTTACTCCTTTTCCTTTAAATTAGTTCATTTTCCGCTTCCCTTCAGAAGGCTGGAGCCAAAAACCAGAGATGACCTTTGTCTGTGAGTTTGTTTTTCTTGCTTTCTAGACAATCAATAAAGTTGTCTATGTTTTGCAGTGAGATAGACCAAAAAGAACAACAGACAGGGGGATGTTGATGGGCTTCTTTACCGAGGAGCAGGTCAAGAGTGACAACAGTAAAGAGAAACCACATCGGAGGTGCTGGCAGAGAGAGATCTATTAAAAAAAGCTAATCCAGGCTTAGAAAACAGTGTTTTATCTCTGAGTGGTGTTAGTCGGAGGTTAAGCTGTATTTACTACAGGCCCGAGGTGTCCGAGGACTTGATTCCCTCACAATCAATTCTGCCATTGTCAGGACTTTGCTGCCACCCTCCCAGATGGATTTTCAGATGGTCCATTTTAGCAGGTTTCTCCTTCCTTTTCCCTCTGGCCCTCATGTTGTTTGTGTTCCTGTCTCTTATTCACTTTACACATGTGTTATCATAGAGCAACACACCTCAAAGGAAGTAACTGTGGAAGAACTGTCAGCTCGTGTAAAAGCAACTCTTAAGATGAGTGGCAGCTGACAAATAAAATAAGCCTCCTCAATAGTTATTTACGTGGGGGTGTGCTTCCTCATCAGATGGTCTCTTGTATGGATCTGAGACAGGCCTGAGGCAGAACCTAATCTGGTCTCAAAACTCGATTGCTCCACTTTTCACTCAGCCAGATTCTATAAAGTGAGTCCAACACTGCTGTAACTGAGAAGGTGGCATAAATATCTGTTACTTTTACTGTCAACTAAAGAAAAAAATAAACTTAAAACAAAACTTTCTGGCTCTGCCCATTGATTTTGAGGCAGTTTTTTCTTAATTATATGAGAATATGCCAGATTAGATCCCTCAGCTGGCAGCAATCTGTGTTGAAATGAAACATTTGCACTGGCTTGTATCCTATAGCTGTGAGCTTTAAAGAGTGATGGGTTTTAAATCATGGCAGAGAGAAGGAAAAGAAAGATAAATAAAAGCTGATTGGATTTGTTTATTGCTGCTGGGCATGTGGAAACATTTGGATGGATTTTGTTTACAGTGACTGGTCAGCAGATGTTACAATAACATGCTATTTTTTTCTCAAACTACTTCTTTTTATAAGGTTGACTGGTCAAAATTTGAATTAAAATAACTTTTTTCATGTTGTGTATATATCAGAGCATGTTAACATGTGACCGAGGTAAATTTAGACATTCTGGATATTGGATGTAGTATTTTCATTTTTCACTTTACACACGTTTCATCACAACATTAACTTCAAGTGTATTGCATCACAACTGCTGTAAAGCAGAGATAGTTCAGTTATGTTGATACCGATCAATGAAAATTGCTTTTTTCTGGATCTGATATGTGAGATTAACTCAGAAATCCATAATGAGTTTATTTGGTTTTGTTTTGCTTTGCTGAACAAATCTTTTTAAACTTGATACAAAGCAGCAATTTACTCAGGACAAAAAAAAAATGGCTGCTGAAGTCTGTATCCAGTTTGATAATGAGATGGTCAGTTTAAGGCCATAAACTTAGTAACTGTATCTGGATCTGTCTTAGAGTTTGGTTTTGTCATTATACTTAAAAAAACACTTTATCCTTGGCCTTAAAAACACAAGGTTATTGGACCCCAGCTGGTGGGTGGTGCACCAGCTGGGGTCCAATCAAACATCAACACTGACTAGACCCTCCAGAGGAAAAGGAGAAAGAAAAAATGTTTGTTTTCCTTTTGTCCAAAATATACATCTTTTCTTTCACATTTACTAACAAAAAAATACACATTTAAATCCAATTTCAATCAAAAATGCTTTTTGTGAGAGCAAATTTGAACCATCTGAATATATATTTTTTTTCTTTTCTAAACAGTTTTCTGTAATGGAACTGGAAACCTATTTGCATATTTTCATTTATTTTCTAAGAAAGAAGTTTTCATTGTCTCGATTAGAGAACATGTTTCAAATAAAGGGCAGCTTATAGTGCTGGGAGACAAAAATCTCCCCCCTCAGTTATTTTGTGTTGGTTTGATTTGAAGCTGACCACCAGTTTTAACATTTTTAAGTTAAATTTCTGAAAATGTCATGGATTTTTTTGGCAGTTTAAACACTTCTATTTGCATGTCTAAACTGGAGGATATGGGACATTTGGGCAACTATTTGTTCCTCCATCAACAGCAAATGCAAGATAAAGACATCTTTGGCTAATTTAATCCTCCACGTGACAATCTCTAAATATGTAGGTGTTGACATAACCCCCCATTGTGCTCTCGGTATAGCTCCAGCAACTATTCAGGCTCCGTCTGTTGTGGCATAGTCATGTCTGTCCTCAGACGTAAGTGCCTCAGTCCCAGAGGATCTGGGAATCTATCAGAGATCTGCAAAAGTAGATTCAGTCTGGCATCCCCTCCATTACCTCTGTGCTGCATGGCAACTGTTTCCACAATCATAGTCTGCTGTTTTGTGTGCTGACTCCAGCGAGAGAATCCAATTGGATGAGCATAAAGGAAGGTTATCCTAAAGTCCTGTGGGAATGCTGTGCCAGCACTAATGTTCATAAAGTGTCAGGGCACCTAGAGAGGGAAGGAAACTCGTCAAGGAGAGCAAGAGGAGGGACGAGATAATGGAATTGGAGAACAGGAGACGGTGTTTGCATGTGTGTTCACATGCACTCTTGTTTTTCCTTGGATTACTAAATCACAGCTCGAGCTATCTGCAGGTCAACAAACATTAGCATGTTTTAAATCAAACTCAGCCACTGGTATGAGCTCAGATTACCATCCATTAGCATATTCCTTTGCAACAGATAGTTTTTTCGTTACTGTATATCGTTTGCATGTATATACATGAAAAATCAGCTATGAAGACAGGGCATGCATGCATAAGCACTGGAAAATAAACAAATATTAATACTTCATTTATTTGAATGAATTTATCAATTTTTAAAAATTCAGAAAAAAAAAACTAATGAAAACACATTCTAGTTTTACTTACTTTAACACCCAACTCTTGACTTTGATGAGAAAATGACGGGCCATTGAGAGGCGAGTGACTCAGATTGCACTCACCTGTTAAAGCCTCTTTCTTTGTAACTGAGAGAGTTCTTTAATAACAACATCAAGTCAGAAATACTTTAGTTACATTTTATGACAAATTAATATTAAAACCTGCTATTTTACTTTTCCAGTAACTTCATTAAGGGTCAAACTATTAATCTGACTTAATCACCTATTGTTCAAACTGAATACCAAAACTCTCAGACTGCGTTCTCCAGCTGACCATGAGTAGCCTTAACACCAGTGATTGTTCTGGCCAAACAGAACCACTAAGACTTTCTTAAATCAATTGCACAAGCCAAATAAATACATAAATATTCATTTTTTTTATTCAAAATATGCAGAAGATTTATGGTACAAGCAGCTACCTGCATCTGTCGTCACCTCTACAAGACTACTGGCAGAGTAAAAACATTTTAGACTGACAAGGAACAACATCTACTGAACTGACATCTTTCTGTGCAACATCGTTAGATTGAGCAACTAGAGGCAGAAACTGCTCTGGTTTGTTTAACAGNNCCTCCTACCTCAACGTGTTGGATTGTCAGTTGATCTTTTTGGTTTGCTGGCTTCATGATTTTGTTTGCGTTCAATCAAATTCTCATGCCATATGAGATTTGTAACCCTTTGGGTTCTCATGAATGGCAGTTTTTGAAACACCCAACGTTCAGATATCAAAGACAAAAAAAATGAGTTGTACAAATAAACTTTATCAACAAAAATATGCTGGGAAATCGAACCCCCATTAGACTACAGGCAATAGGAAACAGCAAGGAGGTGAAGACCGAGTGTAACAGGAGGATCAGACCTTAAAATAAAGAAAAGAACAGACAACATGAGCTGAAGGCAAGGAAAACACAGGATGGTTATGGGTAAGGAACATTAGAAACTTACTGAAAAACAACAAAGATACTATACATTTACTACAACTACAAAATTGAAATAAAAAAGCCAACAATGTGACACATGTAAGTTCTGTTTCAACCCTGAAGCACCTTGAAAGTGTTCACATTAGATGTCAAAACCATCTCAGCAAATTTTTGTCAACACAAAGAAAATACTGTGTTGCTCTTGGATTTCATTTTTTTTTTTTTTTTGTTTTTTAAGTCTGAATCCAAACACACAACAGTGGAATCTCATTTTTGCTACTTTTATCCAGCCTCTCATTCATTTAGGCTCAATAACCCAGAGCTCATGACCAAAGAATATGTGAGCTTGGAACAAAACGCCACTGAAAAATTTAAAGCTTTGCCTTGAATTACTATAGCAACTACTGTGAGAGAAAGTGAACCCTGCAAAAATTCATGAGGAGATTATCTACATTTGAAATTCCATTAACGTCTATTAGAAAAGATAAACACAAGCCAAAGGGATTTTCCTCCACCTGGTAAGTTGATTTGATTTAATCTGTAACTCATGCGTTACAAAGGGATTTATTAACATTAATGAAGCTGATAGCTACACCTTCTAAAACCATAATTATCATAAAATCACAGCAGAGTTGAACATGTCAATATAAATTGTTCTTTTACAAATAATCAGTGGTCTTATTTTTATAATTATCATTATTATGAATAATAATAATATACAATGATAGGCCCTTTATACCCTGTTGTATGCTTGCATATTCTATCTGGCAGTTTAGAAAAAACTATTATATAAAAAATTATCTTTGAGCAAGAGTAATATTTAAACTTGTATTACTTCCATTTTATTAAACGTTCTGAGTAAACAAAGTTTAAAAAGCTTAGCAATGACATGAAAACCTGCAATTTAGAGACATTTTTAATGTGATTAAGGAAATTGTCATGGTTCTGTTACCAGGTGGGTTGTTTGCGAGCTCCAAGTGTGACCCAAACTCCAGACACACACAAGCGAGGAAACCAGTTTAAACAGTGTTTAATTATATACAGTGCTCAAATACAGGGAAATGCAAAACTGTGGTGATGAACTCAGGACGGAACTGGTGCGGGACAGGAACGGTCCTGGGTTGTGGAGAGAGAGAGGTTAGTGACAGGCTGTGATACCAGCTGCGGTGTGCGGGGATCGTGCTCGTTAACTCACGGTGACGTGTTTGTCGTCCTGCTGTGAGGAGGGATCCGGAGATGCTGCCGCGGGGGGTGGTGATCCAGACTGTCCAGGGTAATTGTAGGAGATCCGGGTCCGGGTGCTGTTCGTGCTGACGTAGCTGCAGCAGGGGTGACAGCAGCGCGCTGACCGGGAAGGTGTGGATCCAGAGGAAGCCAGAGACAGACAAGGAGCCAGAGGGAGAGAGCTGGTTGCGTGATCCAGCAACAGAGCTCTATTACATCCGTGCGAAGCCAGTCCTCACGATAGGCGGGTAGATGACCGCGCTGAGGCACTGTAATCTGGAGAGACGCTCCAGGACAGCGGGCTAGACACAAAGGAAGAGAAGGCAGGTTAAACACTGCTAGAAATGCTCCTGATAATAACACTGGCCACTCTGTTACCACGGTAGTTAGTGGAACAAACTGGCGTCTGTCTCTTGTTCCTCCTCTGCTTAAGTACCCAGCTCTCCTGAGCTGGGTAATGATCCACACCTGGTTCCACTGATGATCTGCTGCCACGCCCTGCAAGACAATCAGTCACACATACACCACCCACCAGCAGCAGAGATCCTGACAGAAATCTGATGGAGAAACAGTGTGAGATTTAAGAGTTCCTTCCTAGTCTGGTAACTATCACAACTTTGGAACTTTTGAAATGCAACTTTTTGCTGTAATCAAGAGCCAAACCAAAGAGTAGCTGGTTTCTATGCAAAACTGTACTGTAACCGTGGTTTGAGGGCAAGCGTGACACTTTTTGTTCCCTTTTTGTTGGGAGTTTGCTTGGAGCTGGCAGACATACACACAATGACACATATCTTCAAAGTCCATTCCTCTCTCTCATGACTGTCTTTCACACCTCTCTTTGTAAGGCTTTTGTCACTCTCTTGGCTTTCTTCTTACACTCCCTCCCTCATCTCTCTTCCTCTGCCTTCGTCTAATGCTTCAACCTCCCTCCTTTTTGTCTCTGTCCCTCTCACCTTTCCTGAGATTAATGCCATCCATCTCTGAACATGCTCTCTGGTCGCAGTTTAAATCTGCCTAAAGTCTTCTGTAAATGCACCCTTACCGTCACCGCCTTAACTAACCATGACCTTGTCTGCAGAGCTCGAGTCTTTTTGTAGTACAGCCAAATGTGAAGCAAAAAAGAGACAGAAAGTGGCATCAGAAAGTTGGGGAAGTTATCCGGATGGGAATTTAAATGATGGAAAAAGATGGGGATGAAAGAAGAGTAAGAAGGGTGACAAGAAGGGCCAAAAGGAAGGAGTGAGCAGAGGAGGCAGCATGGCGCAGATAGGAGGTAGAGCTGGAGGCAATGTATGTCCTAATGTTGTGTTCCTTCCTGAAATAGCCATCACCCAGATGAGGTACTGGCTAGAAGGAACATGCATGCCTTCTGTTTATTTGTTTATGTATATGCATCTGTTAAGTTAGAACGCTCATCCACATCTGTGCAGGAGTGTGTTTGCATTCACTGTCCTTCCAGTTCTTTAAATCTTGACCTTGCTCTGCCTCGACTTCGTTATTTTTTGGAGGTGTTATGTTGTTATTGTTGAGCTGCTGTGTGCCGCAGTGTCCCAAAACACTTCTCAGTACCCGAGTCCCACACCCTCCAAGGAACACACCAATGGATCACTGTATCTTGACACTGTTGATCTCATTAACCAGGACTAAATGACTCTCTTCAGGACTTTAAGTGTCTCTTTGGCTCTCCTTCAGTGAGGTCAGAGATTTGCTCCAGCACCGGGATGTCCAATGAATTGCTTTTCCTTCCTTTTTCATAACACCATGACTAAATCACCTTACAATTGCCTTCATGATTATTTCACACCTGGATGCTTTGATATTCAAAAGACTTATTACGATGGCAACTGAAGGTTTAAGTGCCATGGATGATGGTAGATTTGTAAATGTGATATTTTGGAGCATTTGGGAGGTTCAGTCTGTGCCATCTCTTGCTTTAATTACTGAGCCTGATTAAGTGTTGCTTAGTATTTGAGCTTGTGTTACTGAGACCAGTGAAATGAATCCTGAATTTTAGATTGTGTTTTATTGGAAGAAGCTGTTACTGTCTGTTCTTTTTACATTCCCAGCAGTTTATTAAAAGTTTCTTTACATCATGCTGCAATCTGAATAAATCAGTGTTTCATTTTGACTGGTGGTTTGTCTCTTCAGCCTTTGTTTCATATTGTGATATTCAACATAAATATAAGATTTATTATCATTGGCTAAACCATAACAGGTTTACTGCTACTCTGATTGGAAGATGTCCTCTGCAGTCATGTTGAAAAGGATTTTTTTGAGCACAGTAAGGATGCATTCACACCAGCCCTGTTTAGTCCGGTTCGTTTGGGAAGGTGTGAACGGGCAATCAAACTCTGATTTGAACCAAACAACCGAACTCTAGTCCGCCTAAAAACGTGGGTCTCGGTTCGATTGAAATGAACTCTGGAGCGGTTCGATTGCATGTGTGAACGCAACCGCACCGATACTGCACCAAAAGCAGGAAGCGGACTATAGTGCAGGGCATCCTGCCTCATTATCTGCTCCTCCTGAGCTCGTTGCTGCAAAGTATTCATCTGTTACATTTGCCAAAAACAAAAGATCAATCCAAAACCACCAGAATCTGCTGCTGCTCCATGTTTGTTTACATTCAGTGTAGAAGGAGACTTGCAGCACCACCAACAACAAAAAAGTAGTGCAGTAACACCACAGCACCACCACAGGCGGGGATGTGGAACATGCTCCTAAGCTTATTTGGGCCGTTTAGTAAAATGCAGTGCGAATACAAATCACACCAACTAAAAACAAAAACAATTTTGCAATTTTGGTCCCCAATCGAACCCAGCTGATGACAGTGAAATATAATATTGTATGAGTGTCAAAAGAATCCTATTAATTACTAAATTTCAAAACTCTGCTGTTCAAACAATTTTCAAATAATCCCCCCGAAAAACGAAAAAAGTTAAATAAACTGTTTTTGTGTGTGAACACTTCCTGTATGACTTCTTTCTGTTGTGTTATTTTCTCTGTAGGAACATTGACTGAGTAGGACTGCATGAACTCTTTAAAAATAGTCAGCAGTTATTTTTTTTTTTATTAAACTGTTTATTAGATAAAGATTATACAGTCTTATATTTTACTTAACTATGTCACTACGTATATAATATTGAAATCGGTACTTGCTACCTGCAGTCCACAGATCTTTCATCAGAGGGCAGAAGATGTGTAGGACTCGGTGTTGGAGGTTTGTGAGGAAAATATAAATCAAGCTCTTCTATGTTAACATAGCGTCTTGTTAACACCCTAACCATTAAGCAAGTGTGTTTTGTAATTAACTTGTTCATTATATAGCTTCAAAAATGTTCAATTTTAAGTTTGTTGAAGATTGAAAGTCATATTTATCAAAACAAAAATATGTCACGCATCATTGGTTGTTTCCTATTTTTCAATTACTTTTTAAAAAATATAATGCCACAGTAACATAAACGACATATTACATCCATGCATCCATTTTTTATTGTTCCTAATAAGAGTCATGTGCCTGTCTACAGTCAACAGATGATTCTGGGTCTTTCACTGGGGTTTTGTGTTACATCTCTAATTTGATGAATTCAGGTTGTAATATCCAAGAAACACATTACATGTCCTAATATTAACTGCAGTAATTATAC
The DNA here is from genome assembly GCA_006937955.1 of Pachypanchax playfairii. Taxonomy (NCBI): domain Eukaryota; kingdom Metazoa; phylum Chordata; class Actinopteri; order Cyprinodontiformes; family Aplocheilidae; genus Pachypanchax; species Pachypanchax playfairii. The sequence continues at coordinate 3,036,639 of SSNP01000007.1, read as the reverse complement.
AGCCTGACAGAAATTGTTGGTGGATGTTAATAATATAAACCAGGTTGAACTTGAAGGTCAATATGTGTCCAAAATAAAAACCACCCATCTGTACTTTCTTTGGCCAGACACATTACATAACTCAATCTCTTCTGACTGAGTCGCACATAAATATATTAACTTCCCAAAAAGGAAAGGGTAACATTTACACGCAAGCATTGTCATTTGAGCTTTTCAACCTCTGTAGATATTAAAATTCTAGGATCGGATTTCGATTGTGCCGACCTTTATGGCATGTCTTTAATTCTTTACATGTTACGTCACATTAATGTTTCATTGTTTTGAAATGTAGGCGGACAGACAAGACTCTTCCACGCCATAAAGGTGGTAACCTCAGAATACGATGGAGCCATTATCATTGTATCCTTGGCTTTTTCACTGCTAATGACAGCTGGGATTTTTTAATGCCTCCTCCAGAAGTGTGAATTACTCAGGCATGCCATAGTCTTCATTACTTTCCTCTGCAGAACATGTGGTGTTCTTTAATGCTCAATAACCCCAATGACATATGACTTTCTTTGTCATTAAACCGACCATTTGAGAGTGTCTCTTGCCATTTAGTGAAGCAAAATACCATTTGCTCAACACTTATTGCCGACAAGTGGTTATGTTTTTGCCGAAAATTCATTCTGCTTTGGTTCATTTCAAAGAATAAGGCTATGTTCATCAGAGAGTAAAACAGGAGAGATATTTTTGATTGCCTTTCTGAGTATTGAAATGACAAGAAGAGAACAGATGGGGTGAAAGGAAGGAGGAATCATTGAGGGGAGGATTATAAAATATTAGCATTTTCCAGCCGCCTCTCCCTCCAATTCTTGTTTTTCCACTCATCACCCTCCTCCTACCTTTCCCCCCCCATTCACATCCATCTTCATTCAGGTCTAATTGTAAGCTGTGTGCTGAGCTCCCTTTACAATTAACCATCCATCTGGGTGGTGGGGAAGAGACAGCTCCTGATCCATCGCAGCACACAGTGGAAAGCTACAAGACGATGCCACCAGTTGCTGCATTAGGACAGAAGCAAAAGACAACAGACTTATTCTCCACTCTGTTCCTTATAGTCTGCAGTTTAGCAGCTTGTTTTCTGCCATGAAATTAACAAAATCTTTGACTTTGTCTATTAAGTGACCTGACACCACTGTGATTTTCCATGTAGTCAAAGAAAATGTTTAAAGGATGATTCTGAAATGGCAAAAGCTTTTGAATTATTAAAAAAAATAGGGTCAGAAATAAATTATTTTCCTTGTTTTATGTTAAAAGATCAGCTTTTTTTTCTGCATAATCCTAATTCTCTAAATACAATTGTTGTAAAAAATAAAGCTGTTAACTAACTACCAAAACTCTCCGGCCAACTAATCACCCCTGAGACTTCCGCCAGTGCATGGATGGACTTTGCAAGGTGAAATCTTCCGATGTGCATTAAGAACACACTGAACTCTCCCATGGTGGTTCATCATAATAATGACCATGTCTCCATGAAGTGGGGCCTCATGTGCATCGGCATGTCTTGGTTATTGAGAATTTGATGCAGGATTGGTCTCATGCCGAGGCTTTGACCTCGTCATGCACTAACAACAGGCTAGCAATCTTCCAGCTCCTGTCTGAGAGAGCTGTACCAGTGTGGGGCCCAGAGTATATTACAATCAACAACTTCTGTGGTAGGATCTTTTCAAAATAAAGCTCCAGACACATAGATTATCAAACTGGAGGTGGTTCTCTATAGTTACCACAATCCAGTCACATTCTGACAGGTTGTGCTGGTTATGGAGAGTGTAACAGGCTTGTTGTCCCGTCTGAAGAAGGTTTTAAACTGGAACTATGTGTCAGCTTGAACCATTTGTTTTCCCAGTCCTTGTAAACTGTAAAACCCCTGTAAGTATACGCTGAGTACTGTGGCTTGAAAAGAACTTGGCTGGAAAAACAAAATTAAAATGAAACTCTTCCAACCCCTGCTCCCTTTTACTCCTTTTCCTTTAAATTAGTTCATTTTCCGCTTCCCTTCAGAAGGCTGGAGCCAAAAACCAGAGATGACCTTTGTCTGTGAGTTTGTTTTTCTTGCTTTCTAGACAATCAATAAAGTTGTCTATGTTTTGCAGTGAGATAGACCAAAAAGAACAACAGACAGGGGGATGTTGATGGGCTTCTTTACCGAGGAGCAGGTCAAGAGTGACAACAGTAAAGAGAAACCACATCGGAGGTGCTGGCAGAGAGAGATCTATTAAAAAAAGCTAATCCAGGCTTAGAAAACAGTGTTTTATCTCTGAGTGGTGTTAGTCGGAGGTTAAGCTGTATTTACTACAGGCCCGAGGTGTCCGAGGACTTGATTCCCTCACAATCAATTCTGCCATTGTCAGGACTTTGCTGCCACCCTCCCAGATGGATTTTCAGATGGTCCATTTTAGCAGGTTTCTCCTTCCTTTTCCCTCTGGCCCTCATGTTGTTTGTGTTCCTGTCTCTTATTCACTTTACACATGTGTTATCATAGAGCAACACACCTCAAAGGAAGTAACTGTGGAAGAACTGTCAGCTCGTGTAAAAGCAACTCTTAAGATGAGTGGCAGCTGACAAATAAAATAAGCCTCCTCAATAGTTATTTACGTGGGGGTGTGCTTCCTCATCAGATGGTCTCTTGTATGGATCTGAGACAGGCCTGAGGCAGAACCTAATCTGGTCTCAAAACTCGATTGCTCCACTTTTCACTCAGCCAGATTCTATAAAGTGAGTCCAACACTGCTGTAACTGAGAAGGTGGCATAAATATCTGTTACTTTTACTGTCAACTAAAGAAAAAAATAAACTTAAAACAAAACTTTCTGGCTCTGCCCATTGATTTTGAGGCAGTTTTTTCTTAATTATATGAGAATATGCCAGATTAGATCCCTCAGCTGGCAGCAATCTGTGTTGAAATGAAACATTTGCACTGGCTTGTATCCTATAGCTGTGAGCTTTAAAGAGTGATGGGTTTTAAATCATGGCAGAGAGAAGGAAAAGAAAGATAAATAAAAGCTGATTGGATTTGTTTATTGCTGCTGGGCATGTGGAAACATTTGGATGGATTTTGTTTACAGTGACTGGTCAGCAGATGTTACAATAACATGCTATTTTTTTCTCAAACTACTTCTTTTTATAAGGTTGACTGGTCAAAATTTGAATTAAAAGGAAAACTTTTTTCATGTTGTGTATATATCAGAGCATGTTAACATGTGACCGAGGTAAATTTAGACATTCTGGATATTGGATGTAGTATTTTCATTTTTCACTTTAAATTTGACTGAATTATTTTCATTTTCTATTTTAAAATATTTCCATACTAGAATCATGTTGGCATGTTTCATCACAACATTAACTTCAAGTGTATTGCATCACAGCTGCTGTAAAGCAGAGATAGTTCAGTTATGTTGATACCGATCAATGAAAATTACTTTTTTCTGGATCTGATATGTGAGATTAACTCAGAAATCCATAATGAGTTTATTTGGTTTTGTTTTGCTTTGCTGAACAAATCTTTTTAAACTTGATACAAAGCAGCAATTTACTCAGGACAAAAAAAAATGGCTGCTGAAGTCTGTATCCAGTTCGATAATGAGATGGTCAGTTTAAGGCCATAAACTTAGTAACTGTATCTGGATCTGTCTTAGAGTTTGGTTTTGTCATTATACTTAAAAAACACTTTATCCTTGGCCTTAAAAACACAAGGTTATTGGACCCCAGCTGGTGGGTGGTGCACCAGCTGGGGTCCAATCAAACATCAACACTGACTAGACCCTCCAGAGGAAAAGGAGAAAGAAAAAATGTTTGTTTTCCTTTTGTCCAAAATATACATCTTTTCTTTCACATTTACTAACAAAAAAATACACATTTAAATCCAATTTCAATCAAAAATTCTTTTTGTGAGAGCAAATTTGAACCATCTGAATATATATTTTTTTTCTTTTCTAAACAGTTTTCTGTAATGGAACTGGAAACCTATTTGCATATTTTCATTTATTTTCTAAGAAAGAAGTTTTCATTGTCTCGATTAGAGAACATGTTTCAAATAAAGGGCAGCTTATAGTGCTGGGAGACAAAAATCTCCCCCCTCAGTTATTTTGTGTTGGTTTGATTTGAAGCTGACCACCAGTTTTAACATTTTTAAGTTAAATTTCTGAAAATGTCATGGATTTTTTTGGCAGTTTAAACACTTCTATTTGCATGTCTAAACTGGAGGATATGGGACATTTGGGCAACTATTTGTTCCTCCATCAACAGCAAATGCAAGATAAAGACATCTTTGGCTAATTTAATCCTCCACGTGACAATCTCTAAATATGTAGGTGTTGACATAACCCCCCATTGTGCTCTCGGTATAGCTCCAGCAACTATTCAGGCTCCGTCTGTTGTGGCATAGTCATGTCTGTCCTCAGACGTAAGTGCCTCAGTCCCAGAGGATCTGGGAATCTATCAGAGATCTGCAAAAGTAGATTCAGTCTGGCATCCCCTCCATTACCTCTGTGCTGCATGGCAACTGTTTCCACAATCATAGTCTGCTGTTTTGTGTGCTGACTCCAGCGAGAGAATCCAATTGGATGAGCATAAAGGAAGGTTATCCTAAAGTCCTGTGGGAATGCTGTGCCAGCACTAATGTTCATAAAGTGTCAGGGCACCTAGAGAGGGAAGGAAACTCGTCAAGGAGAGCAAGAGGAGGGATGAGATAATGGAATTGGAGAACAGGAGACGGTGTTTGCATGTGTGTTCACATGCACTCTTGTTTTTCCTTGGATTACTAAATCACAGCTCGAGCTATCTGCAGGTCAACAAACATTAGCATGTTTTAAATCAAACTCAGCCACTGGTATGAGCTCAGATTACCATCCATTAGCATATTCCTTTGCAACAGATAGTTTTTTCGTTACTGTATATCGTTTGCATGTATATACATGAAAAATCAGCTATGAAGACAGGGCATGCATGCATAAGCACTGGAAAATAAACAAATATTAATACTTCATTTATTTGAATGAATTTATCAATTTTTAAAAATTCAGAAAAAAAAACTAATGAAAACACATTCTAGTTTTACTTACTTTAACACCCAACTCTTGACTTTGATGAGAAAATGACGGGCCATTGAGAGGCGAGTGACTCAGATTGCACTCACCTGTTAAAGCCTCTTTCTTTGTAACTGAGAGAGTTCTTTAATAACAACATCAAGTCAGAAATACTTTAGTTACATTTTATGACAAATTAATATTAAAACCTGCTATTTTACTTTTCCAGTAACTTCATTAAGGGTCAAACTATTAATCTGACTTAATCACCTATTGTTCAAACTGAATACCAAAACTCTCAGACTGCGTTCTCCAGCTGACCATGAGTAGCCTTAACACCAGTGATTGTTCTGGCCAAACAGAACCACTAAGACTTTCTTAAATCAATTGCACAAGCCAAATAAATACATAAATATTCATTTTTTTTATTCAAAATATGCAGAAGATTTATGGTACAAGCAGCTACCTGCATCTGTCGTCACCTCTACAAGACTACTGGCAGAGTAAAAACATTTTAGACTGACAAGGAACAACATCTACTGAACTGACATCTTTCTGTGCAACATCGTTAGATTGAGCAACTAGAGGCAGAAACTGCTCTGGTTTGTTTAACAGAGCTAAGCTCTTAAACAGAGATGATAAAGCTGTTAACTGTATCAAAATGCAAAATAAAAAAAAACAAAGATGAAAATTAGTCAGTGTTCCAGGAGGATCTCAGTTTTTTTTGCCAAAAACACAAGCAAATAGGCAAATAAATTGGAGCCTGTTGGAGGCTTCAGCATCTTGAAACACTGAAAACAAAAGCTGTGACAGACTTTCACAAACATCCTGAAGAAAAGATGTTCTGGAAAGGGTTTGCTATAAACGTTTTGGATTATTCTTTCATGCGTGGTTACGACTATGCCTGAGTTTGGACTGCCTGTCCATTTGTCACCTCGTTCTCAGTTGTGCTCTCTCTCCCTTCTTTCTCTCTCTTATCCATGTTTCTTTTTAAGTTCATTTCTTTATCATTGTAGCTTGATTCACATGTAAAGAAAAATAGAAAAATACAATACAGACACCGATCAACAATAAAAAAAAACAGAATTGTAATGCCCAAAGTATTATCTGTTATACCTGTGGGAGGATGTTTAGAGTGCATCACACTCCTAACAACCCAATGGGTGGTCAATATACATCAGTCTCTCACTCGCCCAATCAGAGAGGTGTTTGTGTTCATTGCAGCAGAGCCCCCGCCCATATACATGACTATGGCCCCGCCCAGTAGACAACTGCCTGCATCAGCTAATCCAAGAGCAAGTACTGTACATGCAATAAAAGTGTGGATGTGGGGGATACTTTCAGTTACTATGAACTTTCTACCAGTAAGTAGACAGTCCCATAAAGGGACAAGGGGACACAACTAAAACATGCAGGTATTCAGTGACAGAATTCACAAAAAGAAACAAGTTAAATTTGCCCCTTCCATTTTGTTTGTGTGAATGATTCATCCTTTGAAGACTGTTACAACTTCCATTGTCCCATCATCCCATTCTCCCTCCCACACATACCTATTCAGTGTCACATGGAGCTGAAGGCTAACTCCACCAGTCATTGGGCGAGAGATTTGGTAACACCTGCACAGGTCGCCTGTGCAGGTGGATACACACACATGCATACACACACACTTAAAAGTGTTCACTGTGAAAATTGTGTAAACTGTCTCAAATTGTTGCTCCAATAAGGTCATTTTACTGGGTCAAAGCTAATTATAGTTTTAGAAGGAAAATGTCTCCTAGTTGCATTCCTTCTGCTGCTGATTGTGTCAAACAATAATTTTGACCATTTAAGACAAAGAGGGCAACACATTAAACTTGGTGAACTCCACATTTACATACACTGTGAAGTAGAGATGTGTTATTTATTTAGTAAACACCTTCACTCTAAGCTCAAGCAAACTGAATTCTATGTTTTCATTGATGTATTTTTCACAGCATGACACCTTGCTGTTTGATTTGTGCCAGGTTTACCAACTCCACTAAAAGCTGCCACTAGAACTGACTTTCAACCCAAGGAATGTTGTTCATACAGTCTCCATAAATAATTCACAAGTATATCTGGAGATCAGAGTGAATTTATCACAGCAGATCAGAGTGAATGCTTTAGTAGCCTATGTTTGGTGTGATCAATAGGATCACAACTGAAGTATCAAGCATGCTGAAGCTCAACCAGTGTAATGTCAGAGATGATTCTCAGTCATACTGATTTAGGACGTGCTATAAGCCCTAACTGACGGGTGATTTTTGTGCTCTCCTTCCCTCTGCAGAAAGCCCGCTTGGCCAGGATACGGCTATCAAAGGCAGGCAGCTCGAGTGCCTTCCTCCACAGCAAGCGCAACGGCCTGTTCAACGAAGCTCTCGAGCTCACGGTGAGAATCATCTCAGCAGCACATGATTAATTATGCTACAGAATACCCAGCCACACAGGACATACTTAAATTTGCACATATTTTAACTAATGACACCTAAAGCCTGACCTGTGCTCTAACTGAATTTCTAGATGCATGCCCCGCATGTCTATTCATTAATTATCCTAGCATCCCATCAGAGCAACTAACTGTGCTCTCATTTGGTAAGCGACACATTTAATGTGAGCATCTCTGAGACCAGCCTCCCAGCTGAGGAACAAGCTTCAGGCCATGCGGCAAGAAATGTAAACACAACACAAGGATGTTCCTTACCTCACCAAAATCTTGCGGTTTTACAAGCACTATAGTGGCCCCAGGGCACACACACACACACACACACAAAAATAAGTGTTTGTTCCTTATTCTCACTCACTCTTCAAGTGTCTTCATTGCAGTATCTTTCCTGTGCAGTTTGGGTGAAGACACCATCAGAATGACCTCAGTAAGACTCAAGTTATAACTAAATAATACAACACATTCACAGCAACAGCTGAAAAGAAGACTCAAAGCATTGGTTTCTGCTGTTTAGATAGATACAACATGTTTATCAGTTTATTAATTATTAAGGAATAACATGAGGAAATGCAAGGATTCATGGGTAAAGTCAAACCACCATAGCAATTACAGTTTGATACCAATGGGGTGTCAGACAGCTAACATCTTTCACCTGTGCACTTGCAATATGTTGGCAACACAAGCAAGAATATTCATATTTTAAAAATCTTATAAGTTATTATCCACATTCAAAATACATTTTGCATTCAAAATTTTTGCATTGTCAACACTTTTAATATTATTTGGCACTTTTATACTTATGTGAGACACAGTGTTAAGCTAGACTTTGGGGTGGCGGCCGATATGAAAAACAGATGATATTTAACCTATTTTTCTACACACAAATGTAGAATTATGATGTGATCAAAGCTGCGGAAGTAAAATTGAACTCAGGGCTGTATCACTGACTTCCTTTAACAGAAAATAATAATAAATAAAGCTGATTTATTGTAGGGTTTAAGAGATTGTCATTTTCAAGTTATCATCAAATATTTGTTTTGAATATTTTAAAGACCCACTCTGATCATCTTTTGAGCTATTTTAAAGTGTCTTGGTGATCTTTAAATTATGATACCCCAAATCACAAAACCTGTTTCGTTTTCTAAGATGTAGTTTCTGCATAGCGGTAGTAGCTAATTAGCAATTACGCTGTTGGCGGAAGCGTTGGTGCAGAGGATAACCCCCCCCCGTTGCTGAGAGCTGTCTGTTTATGCTACCTTAAAGTAGGAGATTGTGGCCCGCCCAGTGGATATTCTACATCACAAATCCAGTCTGTTTTAGACATTTTATTTGCTACTGATTCACAGCAACTTTAAAGCAGAAATACTCACAACTGCAATTTGAGCTTAATCGTATTAAGATTATTATGTCCTCTAGTATCAGAAAAAAACATGTTAACACGGAAAACACAATATTCATAAGAGTGGGTCTTTAAATACTTTGTGCATACTCAAAACCACTGTCAGCTTATCAGCCTCTATCACATGTAATGGGGACTCAAATGAGTTGTTAACATGTCCCTGAATGCCTCACAAGACACTACCACATCCTGGAGGGTTTCTGATCACTGTGCCGCACACTTCAAACTTTCTCACAGAAATGATGGTTTGGTTCACTCAGCCTTGGATAGATGGTTTTAATGCTGTGAGGGATCGGTGTGTAAAAGTTTGAATAAATGTTAATTGCTGTCAAATGTTTAATTGTAAGGGGTCTTTTTACCAACAGTATTCCCAGCACCATGCAGAGCGACACATTGTGTTTTGTCACCCGGCAGATCAAGCTGTTTCCACTCGGCAGTATGGTGGCCACCTGGGTAGCAAGCCACAGCCGCCTCCAGATAGACTGCTGATATGGGCTTGTAGTCACATGTATATAGAGAGGGACAGAAATAGCTCAGCCTTAAACACCTGTGTTGTACTGCTGCGTTAGCTACGGATAAGCAGTACACAGGTGAGCGGAGAGAAAAACTGAGTCATCATCACTTAGGATGTACGGTCTCAGCAAACAAGCCTCTGCTCTTAACACAGGCCACGTGCTTTAACAAACAGAAAACTGCTACTACAATTCTTCCAAACATGGCATGTTGCTCATCTCTCAGCGCTGCTGTTGAGTACACAGGATGAGGGCAGGACTTTTCAGGCTTTCTATTTTTCTATAAACAAAGTTTCTTCTGGAAAAGACTGATGCAATGTATTGAAAGTTTATACTGTAACTGAGTCACTGCAGTAATTCTGACAAGAACACTAATATTAAAAATCTACAGAAGCCTGAAAACACATCCAAGTTAAAGATATTTTGCAGAAAGTTTCATCAATGATTTGGATCTTTTTGGAAAGTAGACTTTATTCATTTTAGATGTATTGAGATGTTTAATTTAAAAAGACACAAGAAAATCTAATTTAATCATCCCTTTCCCTTTATTTCTTCTTGCTTTTCAGAACTTTTAATTCTTTCTCATAGTGAAAAAGGTTGCAAACTGTGACTAATAACATATGTCTACTATAAATTTAAGTAAATGAGAATAAACTATAAAAAACACTGTATTTTTGCTCAGGTTTTTTGTTTGTGACTTCCCCCTTAGGTTATCTGCATTGTTTCAGCACTGCCCAAAACTTACTCCAATCCATAGCAAAATTAGAAGGAGCACCCACGGTCTTTTTAGACAGTTGCACAAAAGTACATACCTCAACGTCAGAACAAAGTGTAAAGGATAAAGAATATGGTAAACAAGTCATTAGCAAGTTGCCTTAAGCAAGTTTTTGCGACAGCAGACAAGCAAGGAAAATGTCACAATGGAAATTTTTTTATATGAGCTGTATACTGAATATCTATTAGGTGTGAGCTATGCTAGAATCACGACCCCCTCCCTAGAGAGATCAGTGCACCAGCTCCGCTGATCTTAGAAGAAATACTTCTTTGGGTAAATATTTTTTTTTTTTTGTTTTTGACTGACATGACTGCAGCCCTGATAGCTGTCTGTTCTCACACTGAACACCAGTAAAACTCCACCTGTCTGTTTTCCTTTTGTCTCTTTCTCCAACTCAAGCAACTCCCATACAAGATGAACCTTTCCCATCAGGTAGAGACAGCTTCTAGCAGCACACCTTCCACATCACATGAACATCTTCCTGAGATATGTGTCGTCTAACAATATTTTCTGTGTGCGTGTGTGTTTATTTCAGGGTTCCACTGAGGAGGAAAAAGGTTTAAGTAAATCTACCTCTCTAATAGAGAGCCAGCACCACCACCTGCTGCACTGTCTGGAGAAAACAACTGTGAGTGCTCACAAGCTTTTAGTTAATGTACAATCGGAACCGGCTCTTAACTTATGCAACATCGGTGCAGTGCCACTTATGAGAGGGGATGCTGCCACTGTACACGAAACCATAACATGACATGAGCTGCTTAACATACAAACTGGGCACCAATAAATTGGAAACATAAAATAAAACAAGCACACTTCTTACTGGCTGCAACATTGGGTTTTTTTTGTTATCTTCTGTTGATTAACATGGTTCTGTATGTTAAAGTATATATTAATTTTAAAATATTGAGTTATTTGGTGCATGATTTTATGAGTAGGCCAGATTTGAAGTCGCTCATCTCTAGTGCGCAGATTGTTCCAACATGACAATATGGCCGCACTAACAAACAAGATATTATGGTTTCTCTTTTATACTACAGAAGTCAACAGAGACATGTTTTCCATTATCGTATAAGACTCAGAATTGAGTACTTGGTTTCACAATCTTGTAGTTTTAGTACGTATTAAACATTAACATCTTTGCACAGTGCTGTACTTTGTGCAGAAACTTACAGAATTGTGCACTTTAGCCTGATGTCCAGTGCACATGTTCCTGCCTGTGTGTGATGCAGCACTGTGTCTTTCTCGACTAGTATCCACATTTTTTTATCTGGATTACAAATTATTACTACAATAAAAAACCTTTAGATATTTCCCTCTGTTTAAATGTAAGAGTTAAATATCACGTCTTAGTTGCAACTCTGTTTTCCTGCTTTTGCTTTTAGAATCATGAGTTTGTGGATGAGCAGTATTATCAGCAGAGCTATTTGGAGGCGGGACTACAGAATTACCCGTCCCGAAGCCCCTCCCTATCCAGCCAGGATGGCGTGACGGGGACGTGCTGCAACCGTCGAAGCAAGAAACACCACACCCATTTACCAAATGCCAGCGCTCCAGCACACATTCAACCTTTGACACACACGCATAAACAAGGCCTGCAGGAACTCAGCACCATCCACATCCAGCCACTCAGCACCAGGTAAAATCAGAGTCTCCAAAGACCAAAGCAAAAGATATTCCACCTGTGTGCTACTGACTTTAAATTCGGACAGCCGCTCTCTTTTCCTGCACTGTGTGTTGAAAACTTCACAATTTCCTGTTTGTATAGATTTTCAATCATTCAGGACATTTTCCCCCCCAAAAAATGCAAATGTTTTCTGCTTCTTGAGAATGTTCCACCTTCCATCTGAAAAGTTTGTTCAGTTCTTACATTGGTTTGGAATTTCCAGACTTCTAAGTTGTTTTGATCAAGAAATAAGGTCACAGAAAACAACTTAAAGACTCTCAGGAGGGACGGGGCTGTCAGTGATTCTTGTGACTTTCTTAACCTTATTCATACTTTCGTCACAACAACTTATGAGACTGGAAATCTCAACCAATAATAAGAAGCTGAAGGTGTAACATCCTCAAGAAGCAGAAAAAGCAATTCAGTTGCCCTTGATTTTTTGGGGAGGAAAACATATTTTGGGTTTTTATGATTTCGTGATGGTCGATCAGATACTGTACTAAACAAGATTTTTTTTTAGTGGAACACTTTTACTCACAATTTCCTACTATGATCATTGAGCGTTTTAATGGACAGACAATTAACAATCCGATCCCATTGGCCAGATTGTCCACCCTGTAAGTAACAGTGACCAACAGGTGGTGAATAAAGTCCCAGAAATCTAATCAATAATATTTACTGATCTGCCATTCTGAGAAAAGTTACTCTTTCTACTGAATCAGACTTCTCTTTATATATCTTAGTTTGGATTTGGGTTTGGGACAGTAAAACTTATACATATACAAAATGTTCAGAAGTTTGCAAAAATCTTAGAATCTGATTTAAAACTAATTGTACAATTATTTTTGTTGAAAATGTTTTGAAGGTGGAAAGCTGAGTTGAGTTTACTGTTGATTTTATAAAGAACATGAATTCCTTAAAGCTTTTATGCTGAATTTTACAGGAGCATAAAGATTTCCATGATTTCCAAAATCCTGAGAATGATCTTAAACACAAAGCAATATGTCTCCACTAATGTATGTTGATTTTTATTTATTGTAAAGTTATTAACTTTTCCTCAGCCACAGCTGGTCTGTAACAACAATCCCATTCTACTGAAGCTTTGTTCCTCCTTTATAAAAATATTTTTCTGGGATTATCTTAATCCGTGATTTGCTAACGTTTCTCCTGCAGCCGCTCCAGTCTAAACATGCGCATAGATGAGCCAGCGCCTCTGAACTGCCAGAGCAGCCAGATCACAACAGCAATCATCAGCATTCCCACGCCACCGGTGACAACTCCAGAGGGTGACGCTCATCTGCCCGCCGGCCCCGCCCACCAAAACGTTGTGAAGGTGTCCGCACTGTGAAGACCAGACTGCAGGCGTGTCACACACAAAAAAGACTGATAAAGACTCTCTGAGACAGACTGAGGATGATGAAGGAGAGGGCATTCAGAGACCTTTTGTCTGGGCCTGATGGAGCCTGCCCTCTGCTGGTCATGTGCTGTATTGGTATGGACTCCCTGTACAATTACAAGATGGCTTTTAGATACAGTATCTTTATGTTTGTGGTTGGTTTAAGTGTTTATATGTGAGTGAAAGAGCATGGAAGGAACCTTACGGAGCGATTGAAGATAAGAATGTGCTTGAGTGTGTGTGCACTTCCAAGAGTCAGAGGTAAGTTTCCAGAGTAAGTCACATGTAATTGTGCACAAAGCACCTTTTATAAAAAATCTACAACCATAGCAGGATATAAGAGAAAATGAGGACCTCGAAGGGAAAAGGGAATTAATACAATCAATATTTTCCCCGTTATTTAAGCCTTTGGAACACAATACTGCCCTTTTGTGTCATTAAAATAAGCCACTGATCCTTTTCAGGTCCAATATTGTGACACTTAAATCTGAGAAAATATAAAATGCAGTAGATTTCTGTGATGGCATTACCAATGAATTCCTGCTTGTGAATGAGTGTTTGTGAATTTTAGTTATATAGAGGAATTATGTTTGTGAAAGGAGGTGTGTGAGTGTGTGTGTTTCTCTCAGTTGATTGTTTCAATTCTTCTGGAAGTCTCTACGGCTCTGTTTATGATACACATGACTAGCTGCCACTCAGAGAGGTTCACTGCATTTATTTCTGTCCAAAATTCTCAGCTACAAGACTTTTTCACAATTCGTGCCTATTTTACCAGAATACGAAAAAAAAAAGATGTATTTTTTTAATAATTATCTGAATTTCTTTTCCTTTGTTTCCCCTTTTGGCTCTTGCAGTTTAGTTTCTGTTAAATAACTCAATTTCCTTTGCAAAGAAATATAAAAAGGTTCATTTTAAATCTGAAACTCCACAATCAAAAGCACAAGATTTTTGCTGAGAATTTCTGACATAAATCTGCCCTGAGCCTGTGATCTTTGTGAATATTGTTAATAGAATATTTTGTAATATTTGACCATCCTTTGGCAGAACCAGTGAAGCTGTCCTCTTGTTCTCACTCTCTCTTCCTCACTTTCTTCTCTACATCCTTCTCTTTCTCGTTGTCGTCCCTTTGTATCCCCGAGATATGCTTTCGACGGTCTTTATAGCCGTCAACGTTAAATTCGCCCCCAAACTCAGCGAGCATTTTTCAGAGTTGTTAAGTATGTGTATTCTATGTGGTTAGGAATCTTGGTGTTTGTACTTTTTTGTCCTCCTTGGTGTTTCAATAGATCTTTTTTTTTTTTTTTTTTTTTTTTTTTTTTTTAAGAGACTTAAAAGCAGGGAAGTCTCATGTAAAGTTGATCATGCTGTTCTGTCTGCTCCTCCCTAAAAAACTTTTAACATCTCCAGTTGTCATCACTGAAACGGTGAGGGAACGTGTTTTAGCTTCGATCTTTTTTTTTTCTTTTTTTCCCCATCTTGAGCATCATTTAAAGACAGATGTGTTTTAAGGTTGAAGGAGACCACAGCTGATATGATGAGGAAGGAGCAGCTTCAGTTACAGGATGCTTTCAGTTCAAACTTCCTGTCCATCCTGTTGGAGGACGCCACACACTGCTAGTCCTTCTATTGACATTATGATGTCAAGTTCCTGTGTTGTGGTACTCTGTGGAAGTCTGGAAGAAAATAAACTTTGACTGTTTACCAACCGTTAGCAAACACCGAGGAGAAAAAAAACAGAAAAACAAAACAAATGCAACATTTATGCAGATCGTGATTTAACACTAGTTTATATCCGCACACGTTCTGATCAGATTCATTTTTGATACTGTTATATTTCCTATAGAAATTAAACTATAGTTTCCAAATTCAATGGAAATTTTTTTGTATTGTTGGAATTAAAAAATTTCTTACTTTGCCACTCGTCAGAACTGTTGTGAGCGCCCATCTGTTCAGTTGTAAATGCTAGATTCTTTGATTATAACAGGGTAGAAATGTTTGGTAAGCAAAGTCCAATTTTGTTTCACTATAATTTTGAAATTATATCTATTTAAAAAACAAAGAAAAACAAACTTTTTACGTCAAAATAAATCAGATTATTCATTTATTTTTGAGAAAACAAGATCCATTATCTTGAAATAACCAGATAAAAGTTTCTTTCTATGTATCAATTGAGCTAAATAGCTCATAAATCTGTGAAAACGTGATTAAAATCCACTTTCAGACATTTCCTCACTCAGCACAGATGATCCTGTAACTTTAAAATCAGTTCTGTAGTTTGTATCTTTTGTTTTCTGCATATTAGAACAATTTCAAACAGTCATACTAAGATTCATAGTAAAGCCCATCAAACAGCACTTTAGAAAATTCTAGGATCAGTTAAATTCCTTCGGTGTCACACATTCTAAGATTTGTTTCAACTAAAAGAAAAAAGAAAAAAACAAAACCATGTTCTAAAGATTTGGAACAAATTGTGATTTAAACTCTGATATTTCCCAATAGTAATCTTGTACAACTGCTGTTAACTTAGTATTGTACACAATGATGACAACTGCCTAGATTTAGTATTTGTATTTTGTCAAACTGTGTGCAAATTTCCGTGGCGTCTTAAAGAAAGAAAAGCACAGACACAAAGAGCTTTTTATTGTAAGGCTGAAGACACAGACTTCATATTTACAGGATAAAGTACAATATTTAGAATCTAATGAAATTCACAAGACTAAAGATGACAGCAGACGTGAGGCTCCCTGTATCTTGTGGCTAAGGACTTGATTAAATTCTGACTTCCTGTTTCACAACAGGTTGTTTTGTGTCAGCTGAACCACTTTAGATGTTCTGTTCGCATACGTTCTGCTAAATATAACAGAAATTTGCATTTTCATTTACAAGCAACAAAAATAGGTCTGTGGTTGTGTTTGTCTCTCTCTCTCTGTTCCGTACTCACCTTTGACTACCTTCTCTCTGAGCTTCCTCAGTACACCCCCCCCCCCAATCTTTGCTTTGCCCACCTATGCCACCTGTCGTTGTTGAGACTTACTGCTGTGTGTGTATCTTGTCAGGTGTTTGATATTATTTATGACCTTGTCTTGTGTCCCAACTGTGAATCGCCTGATAAAACATCTATATCTGCCACAAATACTCCGTCTCTGGGTTTGTCTTCTTCACTTTTTAAACCCTCCTGTTTGAACAGGTGTGTCAGAACAAGGTCTGTCTCAGCTGCGGGGTTATTTCATGTTTCCAAAGCGCTGTGATCTAAATGTTTCTGTCGCTGAACCTCCAGACTATCAGTTCAAATGGCTTTTTGCGGATGGAGGAGAGTCTTTGTAAACGGAGACAAAACAACTTCTTCGGCTCCATCAGATCCACGTGACGCCCCCTGAGAAGTCCCCGATGCTGAGGATGGAGACGCCACCGAGACGCCACTGTTTTCAAGCCTCTGCAACAGATTTGACTTTGAATATTAACAAAAAGTATCAAAATTATCCACACACTAACACCGCGTCAATAACAGCTGTCAGTGTGCTCACATTGATGTAGATGACAAGACGTGATTTCAAAATAAATGAGGTGATTATAGAATAAATCTGGATTTAATTCAGTGGCAAACTCTGGTTTTAATAATCTGCTAAAAGGCGCTCAATGCTGATGCTCAGTGGGAACATCTGGGCACAGTTGGACAAGTCAACAAGTGTGAGGTGCACAGCAACACCTGGCGTTCCCTCCTATGAAGTAGAAAATCCAAATCAAGAGGTAAAAATTTGGTATTAAAAGGTTTTACTCAGACTTCTCCATCTGGCTCGTCATCTGACTTCAAAGAAAAGTTTCTGTGGGAAAAGTAATGAAAAAAAATATTTTACCTGGTGCAAATACTTTAGTTCTTGAATCCCTTTAGTGTGATCAATTAGCTAACAGTTGGGTATCTCAAAATTAAAGAAGAAGAAAATCATGGAAATTCATCCAAACAGTTTGTAAATCTGATCAAGATCCTTTTCAAATTGTTTTTTCTGGAAGAAATGTTAATATACCTGCCAGACGTGCTACAGCTAGCTGCAACTATCAGTTCCCGTAAATAATCAGCTATTTTTTTAGCTGCAAATAACCAGATAATGACATTTATAGCTGTTTAAAAATATTTGCATTAATTGCTATAAAATGTTGAAAAAGGGTAAAACTATTGGAACTGTGACAAGCCCTCAGCTCTGTCCAATCACAACTAATATGTCTCAAATTTGAGGTTGTTCAAAGAGCTTTTCTACAACAAATATTTTTGTCAAACGTTTCCTCTAAACTAAAATTTAACATGCACACCACAGCTCAGTGTCACAGAGCGGGCCCTGCACAACAGCATTCATCTTGGTTAAATGATCTAAATTGGTAACACAAATGCTTCCACCAGGAAAATTACCTGAAGGGTTCCTCCAATTCAGATTCATTTATTCAAGGGTGCTGGTCATTTGTGTTGCCAGGCAGCGATTGGGTGAATGGGTAAGAGGATTTATTAGCCTGTAATCAGCAACATCTGGAGATGTTTGACCTCACTGTGCCCTGCTGAACGTAATACGTACACAATGTGAAAGGTCATGTGAACATGAGTTTTAACAAAAGTCTATGTACATGCTGTCAGTACCGTCATAATTAACAGATAAAGACACAGTAAATGCTCAATATAAGTCATTTATTAGAAAAGAAACTGAGAAATTCATTGAAACATACAGAAGTTTTATTACATTAGAGCTAAAGTGTAAATCATCCCCAAACCCTGCTCACGTGATTCATATCTATTAGGATATCTCAGGATAACAACTCAGATTTCCTGAACAGCTGATTTGCATCACAATCAGATCAATGTTTCATGAGTTCCTGCATGTAGACTGTGTTAATACGATAAGCTGCCATCCAGCTGTGAGCTGCATTATAGTAGCTTTGGTACCTGTGCTCTGGAGAGGACATAGAGGAGTAGTAATCACTCCAGGCTCTGTAACAGGCTCTCCAGTACATATCAGAGGTCCACTCCTCCTCCTCCTCCTCCTCCTCTTCCTCTTCTGAGTCCATGCAGTTATCTTCCTCTCTGTCTGTTTCTTGCTCCTCTTTCACCTGTAAGAACTTTTTGCTCTCTTTTTTCATCTTTTTTGATTCGTGCCTGCACGTCTGTCTTGGAGCCGTCTGATTGGTTGGACTGCTTTGTTCAGATTTGCTGCTGTCAGGATTAGACAAAGCATTCTCACTTATCTGGTCGCTTATATTAGATACAGAGAGTTTTGTAGATTCAGTCTCTGGTTTAACGACGGCTCCGTGATCATATTGATTTGAGCTTTCATGTCCCGTGTCATCATCCATGTCAGAGTGGGAGCTGGTAGAAACTGAAACTAAGCCTTGAGATGAAGAGGCTGACTGCAGCTGGTCGCCCCTTTGTATTGAACTTTGACCTCCGTCATCATGGAGTATGAAGCACTCCTTATACTCATTCTGATCTCCACAATCTTTGCCTCTGAACTCTCGGATGATTTCCACGTTTCTCCCCAAACCTGAAGTGATGAAGGTCTGGAAATCCTGCTCGGCCTCCTCAAAGGTCACAAACCTCGGCCTGCAAGTCTTAAAGGAGCTGAGAGGAGGAATCTTTGGTAAGGCTTCCTGCTGCTCTTTCCGAGTCTGCGGCACCTGACGCGGACCCTGCTGCAGAGCTTTTGTGATTCGTGTCTCTTTTGCACTTTTTTCCTCATGCAGTTTCCTTTTGGGTGCAGCTTCAGTTACATTTAGCTTTCTGTTACTTGTTTGCTGTACAGGTTGATCCTCAGTTGGATCAGATGCAGGGACTTCAGGCTTTATACCTTTCTTCTTTTTAGTTCTAGACAACACCTGTGTCACAGACAGAGGAGTGGAGGCCTCGGTGCACACATCCCAGTCACATGGTTCGTCCATCAGTCCAGGATCTAAGGTAGCTAAAGGGAGAGAAAAGACAAGAATCACTTTACTTGATCAACGTTAAATAAAAAAGTAGAAACGTAAAAATAAATCTGCATATTATAGAACTCACAAGGAAGTGCAGATAAAGTGAGGTCACACTTTTGAGCAATGGCCATCATCTTGTTCTCTTCCTCACCATGGCAACAGTAGGTCACAGCCAGCCCCTGAGTGCCTACAAATAAAATTGGATCATGAAGAGAATAAAACCAGTCAGAACTCTTTTTTTTTTTTTTACATGCTTAGTGGTTCAGAGAGGATGAGACTTATGAGACCGAAGCTAATCTTTAAATCGTGTCTAATGCAGTCAAACAATCCAAGCAGTTCTCATTGGTCCAACTAATCAATTTTAAAACCGCACTGAAGTAGATGAAAGGCTTTAACATCCCTGAGAAAAAAACAAAAATCGATACAGTTAGAAATTCTGACAAAAAAAGAAAAAAAGAAACTTAAAATGCATCAATGCAGCAAAAGAAGACATTTTTTTAGAACACGAGAGCTTTTCTGTACGTCTGCAACAGAAAACATTTTGGATTCTACAATAATGATGCAACTTCTCCACAAACAGGCTCTCCTGCTGTAATGTCATCAGCTACCTGGGCTTCCCGTAGAAAAAGCTGAATCGATTACTTCTGATTGCTCGAGACTTTACCGAAACGCCCGGCCCGTCCAATCCGGTGCATGTAGGTCTCCCAGTCCTGTGGCACATCCAGGTTTATCACCAGGTTGACTTTCTCTGCGTCGATACCTCGAGAAATCTGTCTCAGAAAAAAAAAACAAGCTTATAATAAGTAGGTAAAAACCCAGAGGATGAATGAGAGGCGTTCAACTGGTGCTTCTCTTACCAGGTCAGTGGAGATGAGAACTCTGCATCGGTACTGCTTCAGTTTTGACATGGCCTCCAGTCTCTGGTCCTGACTCAGACCACCTGCACAGATTGTGTTTACAACTCATGGTATATTCAATACATGTTACTTACAGCTGTATGATTCTCAACATGTTCATACATCTGTCTCACATTCTGTATGAAGGTAGTCAATGATCCAAAACATCTGCTCAGAAGAGTTCTGTTCACAAACATCTGGGTATTTTCCCTGCAAGTTATGGTCTCAGTATTTAAAAGAACTTTACTAGAATTTCTGCTGGTCCTTTGGAACATAAATGATCTCAAACATTTCATCATCCAGCTCCCCTCATCCAAAAACCTGGTTTCTGTGCAGCTGGACTCACACAGATTGTTTAAACAGTCTGCTGTAAATTACAAATGTTCAACTCGGATTATATTCTAATGTATTTTTTCACTCTATTTTACTTTTTTCTCAGTGCATTATGTATTTATTTTGGACTTTATGTTTCTTGAAATGGATTTTACTTTCTTTGAGTGGTTTATTTAAAGGTTTGCAGCCTGAACAATCTGGAAGGAGGTCTATAAATGGAAATCAGACCCTTTTTATCAGTTAAAATGTTCATCGATGGCCCTCTCAAGCACACAAACTAAACACGAATACGAATCTGCACAACTTACATTATCCTGAAAGCATCTGTCTCGTCCGACCTTTCCATGAAATCACATATTATGGATGATGTTTCAGGACATTTACAAACAAAGTTCATAATAAATGAAAGGAAACAAAATGCATTTTAATTAACGGATTCTTTCAAAAACCAAAAACAGCTACAAACTTGCCAGTTATGTGTCAAAGTTCTGCATTTTGAGCTAAAGTAAGAATTAAAACGTTAATCTCTTTTTTACCTGATTTCATCACTTTACAGATAACACTGATTAAACTTCCTCACCTGATATACAAACAGCAGGTAAGCCTTTGGAGGACAGGATGTCTGCCAGGTGCTGAGCCCTGGGGGAGAAATCCAGCTCAGATGCAGTTCAGAAGATCTTAATTTGCACATCTAATGTAGTTTTTTTTTTCTCTTTTGGTGATAAAACAACCAGCAGCAGATGTAAAGGGGAGGGAGAATGTTAAAGCTGCTATTACCTCGTGTGTAGGTTTGAAAATACTAAAGCTTGATTGAAGGGGATTTTACTGAACAGCTCGAGTAGCTGCTGCACCTTCTCTTCAAAAACCCTGTGAGGTAGCGGATGGGACGGTACCAGCTTGTAGTACTGCTTCAGACCTGACACCAGGAAGATAAGAACAGGAAACAGAAGGTCACCGACTGAAAGTCCTGAACCGATCTTAAGATAAAACTCTAGATCATTACAGAGGGATTTACCTTTCAGGCCCATGTCAGATGGATTGAGTCTAACAAAGGTGGGCTCATTCATGTAACGGGTAAGGAACTGAGCAAGGGATTCTGGGTAGGTGGCTGAGAGCGCAAGCATCTGTTTGTTAGCAGGCAGTGATGAGAAGATCCAGCTGAGATGGAGCAGGAGAAGGATGACTTTTAATAAAAAAATAGAAAAGTTGAAGACTTGCAGTCAAACTGTCTCCTTCTTACTTGATCTGTTCCTGAAAGCTGCCTTCCTCCAGCAGCTTGTCTGCCTCGTCCAGAACAAATAGTCTGATGCTGGCGGTAGACAACATGCCCAGCTCGATCAGCTGCTTGACCCGGCCTAAGTGCACACAACCAGGGATGGTGTTACCAAACACAAACAGCACTGTGATAACTCCATGTCCATCAGGAACCCTCCAGCCTCCTACCCGGTGAGCCCACAGCGATGTGACACCTCTTCAGATGGAGCTTGTCTTGACTCACGGGTCTGCCCCCGATGAAAACGTGGCACTCCAGACCCTCCATAGCACAGCCGATCGCCATCACCACTGAGTGGATCTGCACCGCTATCTCACGAGTAGGAGCCAAAACCAGAACCTGCATGAGAGGAACAGGATCTAGTAAGATCAGTTACAGATCTGATTTATTTAAAAAAGAAAATGCTTCTCTGTCAATTTTACTTTTTTTTTTTTACAGTAAGCAACTTAAACTCATGAGATTAGAACAAGCAGAACCAAAAGTGATTAATGTTTGTGACCATCTGCTGAGGACAGAATGAAACAAAGTGAACTCAAAGGAAAATACACAAAGGTTAGCATTTATTTACAATCATATTAAAAGCCTTGGAAAGACGTGTATCGAAAATATTCCGCTCACAATCTTGAGCCTGTCTCACCTGAGTAGCGGGATTCTCGAGGACGAGGGAGTCGAGGGCGACGGTGCAGAATACACAAGTCTTTCCCGTGCCAGACTTGGCTTGTACGATCAAATCTGCAGCAGGAGAAAACGACTTTAAACTAACTGGATAAAATAAGTGCTTCATCAGTTCAAGTTTCTATTTGAGAGACAAATTGCCTCAAATATCTGTGATAGTTAATTCTGTTTGATTACAGCAGGCAAGAACTTTCACTGCAAAGGGAACGTCCAAGCTGAAAATCCCTAATGAAATTCAGCTGAAATCGAACTTATGTTCAGGAAACTCACGCAAAATGCATCAATGGAAATGAATTATTTATTCTATTACCTAGGCAGGTCGTTTTTGTTTAATTTGAACAGATTTGTAAACATCTGTCACTGTAAAAGTCCAATAAAAGGATCTAAAATCTCACCGGAAAGCACAAGAAACTATAATCCACTGAGTTATAACACCAACTGTTCTCTGTACACACAGGACAGATGGGTGCCGGAACTAAAGCCCTCAAAAGCACAGTTCAAACATTCAGTTTATTATCATACTAAACTTGGTTTGGGGTATTTTAGGCCTTCTAAAAACTCAGAGTTTGAAATAGAGACAAACAAACAAATAGAGTTTCTACAGACAGTTTTCAGACCCAAACATGAGTCCCGACTCCTCCTGGGTTTAAACCTGGGATTACTCTGTGATTGAAATTCCTCATATTAATCTGGGTCATCTGTCAGCGGAAAACAAGATGTTAAAAAGTCTCAAATTCCACCTTTGACATTTTCATGATCATGCTAAACTTGAGTCAGAATGTGAGTCAGATAAAATAAAAGGCCCGTGGAGAGAATTTAAAACAAGATCGATAACAAAAATGAGCGATTATCTGAAAAAGACCTGCCACAAATTCCGCCACAACTGGAAAATACAACAAATGCTCAAACACTGTTACGTTAAGAAAGCATGTTTAGATTTTCTTTTCTTAGAATAAACTCACCAATATTTTCCCAATTTGTGTGACACTTTTTTCTGGAACAAATATATTTGAGTCAGAGCTGCAGCTTTTATAAACTAACAGTCTATTATTAAAGTGCAGGGTATTACTTTATAAAGTGCACTATGAGATGTTGCAACTTTTCTGCAACAGACATTTTAAAATTTAACTAGCAAAACAGATCCTGCACAAGTTAAAGGAGATTTAACCGTTGAATTTTTTGTAGACGTATTGGTAAGAAATGATAAAAAAAATAGAAACTAACACTGATCGATTTACACAAAACACACACACGTGCTGCACCTGATACAAACACATAAACACATCCACACACACACGCGCGCGTGCAGCTCTCACTCACCGAGGCCGCAGCGACCCAGCGGGATCGCTTTCAGCTGGATAGGAGACGGTTTCTGGAATCCAGCTGCGGACAGTCCGCCCAGCACCACCGGAGACAGAAGCAGCGAGCTGAAGTCGATCCCTTCCGACAGAAGAACGTCATCGGTTCTTTTTCTTGTTTTGATGTCATGAGCGGCTTTCTTCATGGAGGCAGCCATGTTTTTCTGGACTGTTTACCACAAAGGTGTACGTAGAAGAAGAGTAGACGTCGCGTGAGCGTCAGGCGTCAAAAATATAACATCATCTGATGCCCCAACTCTCTCATGCCCCACCAGGCTGAAATGTCACGCATGCGCAAATGGGTTGTGATTGTAAGAGTTCTTTGATACGGTTAGGTTTCAAGTTTAGAAGATGGTAGCAGGTTACAGGTTAGTGTTATGGTAGAATAAAGACAGTAAGCAATACAAAAAAAAAAAAAACTCGAGGCACGTTATGCCCAGGTAAAACTCTGCGCATGCGTCACCCAAACGAGGCATGAAAGTGGCGGGGCATGAGACTGGTGTCAGACCCCTTATGGTTAAACCGTACTCCTCAACGTATCCGCGAAACAAATTCAGCTGTAGGTCACACAGCGCCTCCCAGTGGAAGATTTGATGATTACGTTAATAAAAACGTGTGCGCCACTGTGGCTTTAATATATTTTAATAAATTCCGTATCATAAAAAAAGTCGGAAGTAGATGAATAATGAATAACTGATTTCAAAATGAAACTTTTAACTCAATCACTTTAAAGGTGCTGAAAAGTGGAAATACTGATTACATCTGCTGTGTTTTGTAACTCTTTGCTGCAATAAAAGTAAGGGAAAAAACGAGTTAACTTAAAGTAAATGATGTGAGAATTTTAGTTGCCTAAATCAGAAAAAAACAACATGTGGGTTTTGAAAAATGTTTCCCAATAAATTATCTAAGCAAAGCAGCATTAATTAAATATCTTTCAAGATACAAAAGATGATGGACATATTTGACAGGAGTCACCGAGGCTGAAACAAATCCACCAGATCTTCAGATGTTTAGTTCTTGTATCAGTTGAAATTCAGATTTTCTGCACATGCAGAGTCCTTAAATATAATCATTTGTTTTTATTCTGTAAGACATTATGTTTTTGATGTACATGGAGTGGCAGTGCTGGGTGTGATAAGCACTAGTCTGCTTTTGAAAATAATGCCAGATTGTTTTCAGTTTATCTCTCTAAAAGATCAATAAACACACAGATTTTTTTTTTTCATTTTTTAAATTTATTTATTTATATCCCTTTAATGTGTCATTGTTCACAGACACCCCTGAACATTAGGACACTGCATTATGCACATAAATTCATAGACTTTAATGACCATGATCTACTTTCCATTGCCATTTTAACATATTTCATGAAATAGAAGAAAATTCATGAACGTTGCAGGTCCTTCTTTCAGTCTCAATGTGCTTGATTTTTAAATTGTGTGTTGTTTTTTTATGGTATGCACAAAGAACAAATGATGTATTTTAAAAGTCGACGTGATAAAACTAACTTTGTTCAAGAGGATTTCTTTGTGCTGCTCTTGGCATTTTGCTGCAATATGATAAACTCTAGGATAAGTTTAGCTGTCCGACAAGGCTTCTCCATCACCACAGAGTGCCCACAGTTATCCAGCAGGTCTACTCTGCATCCAGGCACCAATTCTGCCATGACTCTGGCTCCAGAGACATCCACCACCTGCACAAATATAAGACATGTATCATTATCAATCAATTAAACACACTTTACTTAGAATCAATTTAAGATTTAGGGAAATTTTAACTGTTAACATTATGTTAAAAAGTTATTCTTTACAATCTGAGAAATTGTTCGTAAGCAAAATCAAAGGGTTACTTATTTAAATATGACACAAAAAGTATGAAAATTTGAGTTTGGTGGATTATTTCTTTGTTGTAATGCTGCTTCTCTGTAAATAAGTCTTATAACATTGGAAAAAATATTTATTTTTGTTTAATGGTGCAACATTTGTGGGATCAGTTGTACAGTTGAGTTGGTTCAATCATGTAAAAAAACATCTCTCTGCCAAACAGCACGTAAAAAAAAAAACATCCACAGCCAGACACCTCCTCCACTTTTTGTGCTAAGTTTATTTTCTAGGAATTTTAGGTCATTGTAAATATTTTTTACCTGATCTTGTTTTCCCCATATTACTTGTAAAGGTGCAGTTATGAGATGCAAGTGCTCCTGTAAGGCAAACCTTGACTTCTCACCAATAAGCTCCATAAATACTGTTAAAAAAAAGAGAACGTGTCAGTTCTAAATCCACTGTGTTGTTGTGTTCCAGAGCAACTAACCTTCTTCATAAAATGCATTGTGAGGTTCTCGAACATCAACCAACCCTTGAAGAATCTAAACAAAATAAAAAGTTACAAATGATAGCAAGCTGTTTTGGGATTATTGCAATTTTTTTATCCAATAAATTTCTTTCTAATTCAAAGACAGAGATTTTTTTTCATGCATGTTGCTGACCTGTTGAGGAATTTTAAAGCGCACATGAGAACACAGTTTGAACATGTTCTCCATCTCTTCTGGTGTGGTGGGGATCAGCGGGATGTTCAGTGTGTAGTTATGCTCCAGATCCTGCAGGTGATTATCAAATTTGGTTTCACATGGATGTTTTATACCTGCAGGATAAAACATTTTACTGATTAGAACGTGATGCAAAACTGCTACATATGTTTTAAATAATTAACAGCAAACTGAAAGCTGCACATACTGACTGAATGAAACTGGGTGGGAGAGAATTTTACAATAAAGTCGTGTGATTTTTGTATAGACACACAAACTTGTAACAATAAAACATTAAAAAAATACAAACATAAAATTTGTATTTGCTCTAAATCAACCAGAACTTACACTCAGCTTGGAGTAGTTAGTCAAAACTGGTGAGGTTCACACAGCAACAGTGTTTAGTGAATAAACAAATGAGTTTTGTTGTTGTTGTGTTGCATTCAGGTTCCAGAGTGAAAAAAAGTTTCAAACACCACCCTTACATCTTCATGTAGACACTAAAAATACTATAATTTAAAAAGAATAATGTCATTAACCCAGTTATAAACTAGTCTACAACCCAAAGCACATCAGACAAAACAATTTCAATTATGGAAAGTTGCATGCAAACATCATGAGCTCACTTCAAACACTCTTTCCTCAGACCAGAGACATGTCTGGTAAAGTCATTACAGTGTTTTGGGTTAATCTGAGGGTTTTTATTTAAAGACTTTGATGAATGTGTTGTTTTCAGAACTGACAAATGAAAAGATTATTTGAAATAAAAAGTTTTTCTGTGCAGACAATACATGAAGAAAGCAAACATTCTACTGAAGATATACTCATCTTGTATAAGCTGAGCAGAAAGTTGAGCATTTAGGATCATGAAAGATTAATTTCAACTTCAAGATGGAGCAAAAGACAAATTATGAAGTTATATTTTAGTCTTTTTTTTATCTGAGAAATCTGCATGAAATCATGCAACAAATAAATAATTGTGTCTAATACATGCTTTTTAAATGTGGCTTTATCTTCAGGAGACCTAGATGATGTCATCACAGTGATATTTATTTTATTTTTCCATTTCCATTCAATGTATCCGACCCATTCATCCACTTATCTTTCATTCAAGCAGAGCTCATGAGCTCAGAGTTAGGACAAGGAGACCATAAGTGTTGAGTGTTCATGAACGCAGCACATTTACCCTCTAATGTTGAGCCGATCTCATAGTGTTTACCTCTGTATGAGTTCAAGTAATGCAAGTATAAAGCCACACAGATACATGCAGTGACTGACCGTCTGGACAGATGAGCGTCATGCTGCAGATTTCAGATGGATGGTAGGCGGCGTAAACTCCAGCTACGTTTCCACCCATCGACGTTCCAACCAGATGAAATGGTTTCCTGTTTAAGTGAATGGTTCCCACAAACTGAGACATAAGAGCGGAAAAACAGGTTTTTAAACAGAAAACTTTAGCTATCTGAAAAATACTCATTCATCTAGATTTTAAATCCCTTTTTTCATAACGTATCACCTGATGGATCCTTCTGACCTGCCCCTGAATGGAATAATCCTCAGTGTTGGTGCGCGTCGTCCCCTCATGTCCAGGCATGTCCACACACACAATGTGAAGATGTTTTGGTAAATACTAGAGAAATAGCATTTAAAAAAAAAATACAGTATATATATATATGTTTAACATAGATAGCCCAAAGGGAGAATGCCTTACAAGTTGATGAACATATTTCAATGTAAAATAAGATCTGATGTTGAATCCAAGAAGCAGTGAGAGTTCACGTCTTGAGTTTTGGTTTCAGCTTGGCCACAGCTGGAACTGCTGTTTTCATCTTTTCTTAACGTGTATAGCGAATAAGTCTTTATTTTTCTTTCTTTAGGCCTTCTCATCATCTGAAACTAAGTGGAAAATCAATCACCTCTGTGTGACATTGTGTATAAGTCGAGTCCCTCTGATCACCATTAATCACTGATGGTGAGAAGAACTCAACTCATTAGATATTAATAAACACACAAAATGTGCAAATTGTTCTTCTTGTTTCACTTATTTTTGCCACAAAACATACAAGTAGAATAAAAATACAATGAATGAATGAATGAATGAATGAATGAATGAATGAATGAATGAATGATGTTTGACTGACCAAAGGTAAACAAATTAAAATTAAAATTTGGTATTTGAATTTTAATAATGTATCTTTTAGATTAATACATATTTTGTTTGTTTTTTTTCTGAAATAGCAACAAAAACACAAGATAACTGTCTGAGAACCGGATAAACATTTTTTTTTTTTTATATTTAGTTAAACGTTCTAGTTAAAAAGGTTTGATGTCAGTTTGTTTAAGAACATTTGAGTTAGTCGTGTTATTTTTTTGTTATGATCTACGTTTATGAAATGACTCATCTCGGTTGTAGCTTTAAACTGGATCTTCAGTGTTGCTCCTACCTTAACGACAGTGAGCCACATGTCTTTGTGAGCAGAAAAACCATGAAGCATTAAGATCGAAGGTCTCATTCCGGGTTTTCCTCTATAGGAGTAACAGAAGCGATAACCTCCGCAGTCTGCGTAACTCACCTGTAGGCCTAAGGTCCTCCTCCAGTACCTGAAGACAAGCAGATACACGTGAGGCATGATCTCAAAAAACATTTTATTTACATCTGAATCAGTTGCAGATGCACATGTTGTTACTGCTGAAATGCAGTTGCATACTGTTGTGATTTTTAATGTTATTTTATTTGCAAATGTCAGTATTGTTTAGCTCAAATAAATGACTGGATCAGCCCAAAATAACCATGTTAACTATAACAACTTTAGAGTTTAAAGAAACTACATTAGAAGTTACTATTAATGAAAAAGTGAAGTGAATAAATTAAAAAAATCTGGTGTTTATCACTACATTAATTTACCATAACTGTAAACTTTACCAGTAATAAACTTTGATGAGTACAGAGGGCCAGAGAAGGAAGGAGGCCAAGAAGACCAGGATGGGAACAGCCAGCGTTCCTCCAGCAATAATAAACAGGTTCACTACATCCAGATCAGCAGCCATGGCTGACCTACAGATACATCACATGCATTTTACACATGATTACAGGAAGAATACATCATAAAGACTGATAAATAAATATATTTAAGATGGTTATCTCCTGCAGCATGCATGAAAAAACCCAGAAAAACTCACTTTTTGAAAAACTTTCTTCCTTTCTTCTGTCTTGCGTTACATGAACACAAATGAGTTTTATTTGCTATTGTACAGTTGTGTAAAATTGTAGCTCTCTTTTCCAGAAGATTTAAGATAAAAAGGTGGTGTACGGCGTGCAGTTGGCTCTGCCAGGTTGTTTGCTTTGGTGAAACTCATTGATTCTTATTCATCATGAGGGAAAACCAGGCCACAACATACAAGATCAATGTTTTAAAGTGAACGCAGATGCTCAGCCTTGCTTTTGACTCAGACCAGATGGAATAAAGTCAATTAGATATCTGTTAAACGTAACCAAATATGATAAATAAATACAAATAAAGTAGTTTGATAAATAAGTAAATAAAACTGTATTACTTTAAAGTAACTGTGATTTTTTTTTATTCCCAGGACCTTTAAATTCAATAGCTACTCAAAGTATTCCAAAAACCCTACAAATTTTTTGTTTGTTTTATTGATAACAGTTTATATAATTTAAGCACAGATGTAGTCTCTAATTAGGATTGAATGTATGAGAAATGCTCCACTTGTTATTTATTGTTTTTGTTTTTTTTATGATAATGAATATTTATTAATTTGGGCAAATAGTGTATAAAATCAATGTTAACATATTATAAATTATAATTCAAAAATAAAGAAGTGTGACAAATCAGGAATTTTTTAAGCACTCTATCTAAAGACATGTAACCACTGGGTGTCAGACTGTGACGTGTCCCGTTTAGTGCACTTAATGTTTTCCACAGACACAGCCAGTGATCACATATCCACAGTCTACAAGACAACATCTGTTTCAGTTCATAAGGCACCTGAACACAGAGCATCCAGTTCAGAATTGGATCCTGACAGTGTCTCCACATTACGGCCGTCCTGTATGAGAGAAAACTCTTTTATAAACTCATATTTATGTATCAAATGATGAAACAGAGATAAACATGTACAGAGTGAATATGGTTAATATGGTCATTTTAATCATTTTAACTCTTCTCAGGTAGAGCATGAGGTCTGGTAAACTGCTACTGTATCTGATTTGTAAAGAGGGTTTAATTAGTTTCTCCATGAAAATTGCATAATTAACTACACGGTGTAAACACTATAAAGAACAGCGTCTGAGCGTCATCCTGCTGCATCTCTGATCCACCACAGATGACCTACATGCAAATTAGAGCAGAACAAATGGACACAGTAACTGTGCAGAGCATTTCTCCATGCACTGGTTTTATATAGGGCTGTCCTAAATCTTCTCATCTCCAATTTTTTCTAACCCAATCTGAGCTACAGCTTTGTATAACGCATTATGTTGCTTGCCACTTTGAATCCAGAGAGACTCCTGACACAGCAAATCCAACGGAACAGGAACTACTGAGGGGATGGAAGTGGATCAAATGTCTTGTGATGATGGATGAGAAACAATTCATGAGGTCACGTTGTTTAAACAGAGTGACAGCTGCTTTTATAAACCTTCACAAAGCTGGAATACCAAAAGGACTTCCAAAGCATTGGGAATTCTGAGTGTGAACCAGGACTTGTTTAGAAGAAGTGATAGCTGTTGGAAATTTGATCAAACAAGAACAAAAGGACAAAAGAAGGTGGCAATCTTTAACATTTGACATTTTGTCAGATGATAAAAGTGTACTAAAGTATTTTAAGTCCCAGAATGTTTCTGGACCTAAGCACCACAGTAATTATATCTATTCTCTAATACGTTTCCAGTTTTCTACTGTAGCACTATTTGCTAAAAGGTTGGGGTCAAAACTTTGATAGTTTAAGATTGACATCAACATTAGAGCTAAAATCCTGAAAAAAACCCAAAAATCATTAAGTTTAATATACATTATATTCTGATGAGATCTGATGAATTTGTAGGAAGCAAATGCAACAAAGCCCTGAAGATCACCGCCACCTCGCGTTCTTTGCCCTTTTTATGTTCAGAGTCTTTAAGTCTTAAAGAGGAACAGTTTACTCTTAGTCTTGATAAGATAATATATATGTGATTCATCAGGATTCAACACCTGGAAAAAAATGTCCAATTCAAAAAAATGTATTTTTCAGTTTTAATTAGAAAAATGTCCTATTCATTTACAACGTGTGCTGAAACCATCCACTAGGGGGAGCTTTGGCTCCAACTTCCTTTGTCATCAGTGATGTTTCCTCTGGTGTTCTGTAGATGATTGTCAACTGGTTAACCTGATTAAAGTGATCTTTTTGGGGAAACCACCAGGCGTCAGCTCAAACAAGCTACTTTAAAATATCATCTGAAAAACAGGAAAATGGTTGAAAGAGATGAACAAACTAACAAATATGATGTGATTCCCGCAAAAGAGAAAAGAAAGTAAAGATTGCAAAGAGCACATTTCTTATAAAGAATCAAGCATTTTACAAAAGAAAGAAATGAGAAAATACTTTTGATAATCTAAGTGTCCTCTGGGTTCATCTGCAGGGACGGGCTGAAGTCCACAGCTGAATCCAAGAGAACATAACCTGTGAAGTTTCCTTTGTTAATTCAACAGAACTCGTTGGTTTTACACGACTAACACAACAAGCCACAAACCAAACACCTAACCACAAAATAAATATTGGAACTACGTATTGTAAGATGCTCATAAAGATAGAAAAAAGAACTTGAGACATTAGAACTGTTACATTTCAGAATACGAAAGTATTTAGAGATATTCAGCCTCAGAAACACGTTAATTTCTGTTCATGTGGAACCGAGCAATTTTAAATTTATACACAAAAAGATTCAAATTAATGCTCATCCTAAACTTCCTGTATTTCTTCTTAAATGTCTGTATGTGACTTTAAATACCTTTAAAATAAAATTGTATAATATTGGTTTGTGGTTGGTAATGTTATAATAAATTTTATTTTAGCAAATAATAGATAAAAACAAAAGTCCTAAACTTAAAAACTATTTTAATTTTCCTTAATTTTTTCACCTTAATTTTTTATTCAAACACCTTTTAGGTGGCATGTTGGTAAAAAATCAAATGAACTTTTACGTTTTTTCATATTTGAAATGAAACAGTAAAAAGGAAAAAATATACAGATTAAAAATATAGTTTATAAACAGAGTTAGTGAATTAATTAAAAAAAAGTACAAAAGGCAAGTTGCTGCAGGTTTGTTTAATGACACTCTCTTGAAAAACAAACTAAAACTCATCTGAACTCTAAAACCAGTCCAGTCTTCAACAAAGTCTACAGAATCCACCACAACCATTTCCATCTATAACATTCTCTGTGCTTTCAGTTACAGGCTTATTGTTAGGACCATTTTTATTATTCTAACAATTACAAACATGTGATGCATGTAAAGCTGTTCAAACTCCAGGTGATCCACTTAAAATATTTTACAATAAGTGAGTCTTTTAAACCTTTATTAACACCGAATGAGTCAAGATCATAAACTAAACACAAACCAACTAAAATCCTGTCACTTAACAGACAAACGTACTGATCTTCACTCAAAACTGACATTCTTTCATCAACATCTTCCAAAATAGAGCATCTTAAGAATTCTACTAGTAAATAACAGCCCATCTATATTAATAGTGCAGATATGATAAGAGGGCAGGTTTTGATGACAGATATGGGGAGACTTGTGTGTGTTTGTGCGACTGAAAATGCTGCCCTCAGGTCCTGAGGAGTACAGCTGCAGTCACAGCTGTTAGAGCCATGGCAACCACAGGACCCCAGATCATCCATGGTTTCTGAAACAAGCGCAACACAGAGAAAAGAGCATCAAAAACTAAAGCCTCTCGTCTGAAGTCCACTGACGTTTTAGCAGAGGGAGTTTGCAACTGAGATCAAGACAAAGCACAGAGTGAAGGAAAGTCACACAGAAGCTCGTTTAGAAAAAAAAGCATATTCACAGCCAACTGAGAGGAGTCAATATTAAGCCATTCAGACAAGACAAACAGATGTCAGATGTTGAAACTACATGATTAGAGAGGTTAGATTTCTCCGACGACGATTTCCTCGAAGGAAAGCATTCTGGGAAATGAGGAAGAACCAATTAAATCATGCCATGCTTCTGAAATCCACATGTGAAAATGACAGATGTTGCAGGTTCGACTTGACATGAGTAATGTGTACCTTACTACCACAATGCGCCGAAACACCAATACAGCAAAGCCAGGATAAGGCCGATGACTATGGCTTGAACAGGCAGCAATAGGGGAGTCTACAGGAGGGAAGGGATATTATAGTAATCAACTGCAACGGGACAGACTGTGGTTGGGCGCAGCTTCCTTATTAATGTGTCACTCAGTCGGTGAGCTGTATCTTCAACTGGTGTTTATAGAAATCTTTAAGCCACACGGCTGTCTGCGTCAAGCAGCGCTTCACACAAACAGATACAGAACAGTTGGGAGTGTGTGGCCTTCAAAAAATCTGATCTACAATCTGGGTAAAAGTAATCAAAGGGTTGTTTCTTACAATTGTGATTACACCTTTTCATAATGTCTCCAGGTTTGGTTTGGTAGTGAAATCCAGATTCATTTCAGAATAAAATTACAGGCCTTGAATCTGCATGTGTGAACAGCCCACAAAAGCAACAACTGTGGATGAACAGAAGTCAGCAAAGGGTTTCAGAGCATTTTAGTACATTTTATTAAATCTAAACATTTCTTCTTTTGTTTAACCTGTGGTTTGGTGTGTGTATAACTTGGAGAGAGATGCTCTCGGTTCTCACCTTTGACCCTTTGTCCTGTAGTTCCTTCATGTTGTCTTTGCACTCCTCGAGTTGATCTGTGAGCAGCTGCTTTTCCATCTCTGTCTTCTTGTATTTTTCTTTCAGATCTGACAGCTCCATCTGAGCCTCCTCGTACTGAATAGAGACAGTCATGAATTTCAATAGAACCCAAGTTCAAATATTTATTTTGCTCCAAGGTCTTTGTTTACACAGGAAAGTAGGAAGATCAGCTTTTAACGTTAAAGCTTCTCAAGACTGGAACAATCTTCCTGCAGATATTCGATCTCTTGCTTCATGTAAAACCTTTCGGAAGGCTATCATGAGACATCTTCACAATACTTACATTTGTGTTGGGCATCTCATATAAACTATATACATTTTTTATTGTTCTTTTTTTAAATACTATAAGTGATTGTTGTACTCATATTGATTTTTGATTTATTTTTTTGGTTGAATGACTAACTGAATGTACTGGTCAATTCAATTTTTTAAT
>SSNP01000007.1:2979589-3001972 GCA_006937955.1 Pachypanchax playfairii | reverse complement strand
AAAAAAAAAAAAGTTTAAATAAATAAATCTGTTTCTCACAGATTTAGTTATTTGTATATATTTTAGTTCATGCACAGGAATAAACTTCTGAATTTCTCTTCAGTTTAAGCAAAGCAGGGCAGAAATAGACACCATGTCTAACAACAGTGTTCAATTATCATCAAAAACAAATTGATGTTATGTATTTATTAATATTTGATCGCTGATATTTTAGCATTTGGTCCACATGTGCTGTATCAGTCTGACAATGTGAAGTGACCAACAGCAGTTAAAAAGTCTAAATTACATTGTTACCATAGCTGCTATCTGTTTGCATTTCCATTCTAAATTTAAATTATCTTTAAAATCAGCTCAGTGTAGACAGTTTAATTTGATAATGTTGTATTTATTATATTTTTTTCTGTATTTTGTATATTTGACTTACTTTAAAGAAGAATTTCTCCTTCTTGCTGGGAGGGAAGGACTGAAACGTCATTAATACTGTAAGACTCTGTCAGCAATGTGCCTGTAAAGGAGCGAGGTCAGCAGCAGCACACCCACATCCAGCTGCAGACCTGAAACCACACAGAACCTTACAGTTACTCACCTCTCTCTGCAGAGCCTGGCTGCGGCTGCCGGCCTCCTCCAGCTGGGTTTGCAGTTTGGTGTTATCTTCCTGGTGCTTGAGCTGCAGGGCCTCCAGACTCTTTTCCAACTCCTCCTGGGATTGCTCAAGGGCTCTGAGGCTGTTGTTCAACTCAGAATTCTGACCACGCAAACTACCAAAAAATAGACACAATGATCTCAAAAGGTGAAGACAAGAATATTATATAGTAAAAGACAATGAAACAGAGTCAAGCTAATGGACAGCAGATGATGCTACTTCTCAGGTAGTGTCAGATCAGTGCACTGACTTGATGAGGTCTTGCTCCAGCTGCAGCTGTTTCTGCAACACTGCCTCTTTCTCGCTGCGCAGTGCTGCACATTCACTCTGCAGGTTGGCCTTCTCTCTCTGATACTTGTTCACCATATCTTGCTTCTCAGAACGAAGGCTAGAACACTCCTTCTGAAGACCACTGCACTCCACCTGCAGGGATTGCAACTCACCAGCTGGGAAGAAAAATAACCTTTATATAATGATGCATTCAGAACAGATGGTTGGTTTTAATTTGCTGAAAAAAATACTAAAGTACCAAAAACATTTCAAAATGTGATATTGTTAAAGCATATTATCCAAGCTTGTGCTGGTTAGAAAACAGTGCAGTATGAAGGCCAACAAGGAAACTTCAGAACTTTGTCCTTCAGGACAAAAACAGACATAAAACCTAGTTTGAAGATGAATATTTTTGTTAAGATTGAGTATAAATGTCAAAATCTGTTCCTGCAACATGTGTCTGAATCCTGTAATACCTTGTATTTCTGCTGTTTTCTGCCACTGCTTGCTTTGCTGCTCCAAGTCCCGCTGCAGGTTGTCAATCTCACGCTCATATCTGTTGGCAGTCTGACGCCACTTGTCCAGATCCTTTGAGACGTTTGTCAGGTTGGACTGGACGGCAGCGACGTCCCGGTCCCGATCGGCAGTGGCCACTTCCAGAGCACGTTTCATGGACTTCACCTCATCGCGTGCACTTTGCAGCTCATCATGCAAAGTGGAGGAGACATCCACCTGATCTCTGAGAACGCTCATTTCATCATGAACCTTCTGCAGCTGGCCTGTCCAAACCGAGATCACATAAGAGGTCATGACATTTAATATTTTACTCCTTCAAAATAAAATAAGTGCAAACATGTACCTTGGAGGTATTTTATTTGCTTTGCAGATTCATCAGCTTGTTGTTTATGTTCTTTCCTCTCTTCCTCCAGGATACCTGAAAAATTAAATGCAGTTACATCAGGTTTTTTTAAACGAACCGGCTGCTGTGTATCTAACACCTGAGATATTACACTTTACCTTGCAGCTCAATGCATTTTTGTTTATCTGTGTTTGCTAGCTTCCGAGCCTCTCGAAGTTCATCATTCAAATGTTGGATCATTTTCTCTGAGTCACCAGAGGAGCCCATGTTTGACCGGGTCAGGTCATCTAATAAAACACAGAAAACAAAACATTAAAATTCCATTCATGAAATTAATTTTACTGACATGAACCTGCGGCTATAAGAGCCAAGCTCCTGTCAGGTAAGGCGGGATGTATCGGCTAATGAAGGGAGTGGGGTCAGTTTCCTTTAAAAATACAATGAGAACAGAAAATTCCTCAATGTTAATTCAGCCACAGTCCCAAATATTAACCAGGGCTGCTGGATGATTTCCCAAGATATTAAAATAGGCCTATTACATAAACTAATTGCAAGTCCAGAAATAGACACAACTGTAATTATGTGTATTTTCTGTACAAGCAGCTTCCAAAGTAAACTGTCCATCACCTTGACCACATTTGGGCCCCTGGCACATTTATATCGTCCATGAATAGTGCACAACGGCCAACAATACACAAAGGGGAAAGGACTTGTCAGCGTTGTCAAGGGTCTGTTGTGTTTCCTGTGGGTGGAAACAAACTATTCAAATACTTGTGCTTTGCAAACACCCAGAGAATATCTTGATCCCCCTAATCTACCAAAGCTAAGAAAAGAGATGACCTAATCTTGGACTGAGCATTTGGTAGGAGTCAAAAACAAGAGGCAGGTCAGGCGCCATAAATGGGCATACATCCCAGAACTAATTGAGTTTAGTCCAAAACAAGATGTTTACATAGTTACAGAAAACACACTCAATCTATCAGCTTATAGACGTCACAAAAATGTATGAGACAAAGGCTGGTGACATCCTTTGGCTGAAATCACATGAAAGGCCAGCTGAGTGCGAGACAAAGAAAGCGAGGGCAGCGCCCTTTCATGTTTGCATATTTATGAGTGAGAGCCAGAATGTGAGTGGACTCCCTGGACTGTACTGTCTGTGTCCACTTTGTTCAGAAGACCCCAAGAGGGTTACAGGATGTTTCACATGAGGGTGCAACATGTTATCTTTAGAAACATTTGTTCCAACAGCCAATATGTCTTTTAGTGCCACAGAATGACACCTGACAAAGCAGTAATGGATTAGTATGTGTGCAAAAATACATCAGTGACTGCTGGAGGGGTGGTGGGGGGTTGGCGAGCATCACACTGCCTCAAGTGTCGACAGAAAAAAAATGAAGAAGAAAGTCTTTTTTTAGCTCATGCACCGAGGGCTGGTGCCATCATGGCCTATCTTTCCCTGCTGTCTGTTTCCTTCGATGTGACTGCAAACTGAATCCGAGGGTTCACATCACTCGTACTGAATGTTTTCTTTTAGGAAACACTGATCACACTCCCAGGAGTGACGTTAATACTGAGAAATGCTCTTTCTGCTATGACACATAGGACACTGTTGGCCTTGTGTTCTATATACAACGTGCAATGTAGCATCACAAATTCATTCATTATGCAAAATTGATTCCCCCATCAATGTGCTTGTACATTTAGCCATAAATGCCCCTGTTGAGCTTTAAATCATCTGAGCTGGATGTTAACACCACAACATTAGCTGTTTCAATCACTCACCAGAGCTAATAGACGTTAGCATCCACTCAGTGACTCATATGCTGTTGATGCAAGAAATGTCATCCATTAAAATAAGTTCTACAGCACTGTAAGCTCGAACCAGCTCGTAGATCCAAATGATAAACTTTACTCATGCTTTTTTATACTTTACTGCTGCCTTTTAGCAAAGTGATGCTGAGAAGCAAAACACTGCCAAGTCATTCACCTAAATTATGTATGTCCTTACTTTCAAGGCAAAAAAAAAGAGCTTGTTACCTTTAATCAACGATACGCTGTTCAATGAATCCCTCACTTCTTTTTCATCCATTGGTTTGTCTGTTTATTAAAAAAAAAAACACATAAAATTTGAAAAGATTAAAAACATATACAGATTTCAGTCCAATGACAATGAGAGAAATAAAACAGATGCTGCTGTTATTGTTGGAGATTTAAGATTCTTTAAAGGTAAACACAGAACTGCACCCTCATCCATGAACACAATATCTCTGGTAAAGAGTCAGCTTCAATGAGCTGCAAGAAATTAACCCCTGAGGTTGAAGTTAAAGGAAATTCATAAATGATAAGGTCAGAAAATGTAATCCTGCACCAAACATTACCTTATATGATCCAGGAGCTACAGTCCTCCGTGTGCTGAGGCTACAGCAGTCCCTGACATGAACAACTCTTTCCTAACTATCAGATTCTTTCAGACATGAGATGGAAGAGTCCAAACAGGGAAAGGAGCGAAGGGGGGGTCACACTGATGGCTTGACATACAATGCACTAAACCTCCCTGTGTTCTCTATACTAAAGCCAGTAGTGAGAAAGAACTAGTTAAAGTAAACAATCACCTAAAACAGGATCAAAACGCTGCTATAGAGATGAGTAAAAAGATTGTCCTCACACACTGGAGTCTCCCCTGCTCAGTGGCTGAAGTCCCCAGCCCCTCCAGTCTGGGTCATGGAGCTGTTTAGGGCATCTCGGAGGCTGCAGCTGCATACTTACACAGAGAGGTTTTGTTCAGGGTGCAGAGCAGCTCGTTGGTACTGATGTAGAAATCTACAGGATGACGCCGAGTAGCAGCTGTTGCTGTGAAACTGTGGGACATGTGCAGCATCCATCTATGTAGCATCTATGCTGTTTATTACAAAGATAAATTTCTTAAATTTAAGACAGATTTTTTTTATTTTATACCGTACTGTGCAGATATTTTAGACCACCCCTAATTTTTTTATATTGCTTCCAAGAGCCATAATCATGAGTAAAGTTTAATCTCTTCATCGGCACCTCTTTAAACTGACCAAATATCTTTTAAAGGTTTTCTTTGGACTTTCACTCTTTTTTCACTCGTTTTCTGTCCAGTTCTTTTACATGACCATGACAGCATTTTGTGCAAGGTCTGATTAAAAGATAAGAAAACTGGATGAGTGAAAGACTAAAGAAGAAATGTTAAGGCTAATAAAATGTTTACATTAGACAAAAGTCAAAATCATGTCTTCAAGAAAAAAGAAAACATCCTTGAAGGGAATGAAAAACGAGCTGTGAAATGCAGGTTTACTGTTATCTAATTTAGTTTGGAATCATTTGAGTTATGCTTTTGTCCAAGAATTGCTGCCTGTGTGTTTTAGCAGAAAAAATAAACCCACTTTGACCACACATCTACATCTGCTTTAACAGGTGCTGTTAGTTCATTAAAATCAAAATCCAGTTCAACAGGCCTAGTCAGTGCATCATGAGCTGCTTGTGTCATAATACAGTTTCACCCTTGTGTCATCTTGTCATGTACCAGGTACTTTCATCACCCCTCTTACACTGTCCATCCTGTCAAAGTGTCAATGTAACAAAATGCTGAAAAAGTTAAGGTTTTGTCTCGCACTTCGGGTTAATTCAACAAAGAGAAACAAGCTTTGCACTCACGCACAGCCAACTTTTAAAAAACAAAAATTGATTGCAGCAAAGCAGAAACCAGAGCAAAGGTCAAACTAGCTTACTGTTCAATTTGAGAAACCTTCAGTGTGACAAAGAGACCCAAAACCAAGATGCAAATTTAAGTAAATCAGTGTAAATAGTGGTAGATTTCCCAGAAGCCCATTTGCACATCAGATGTTCTCTCTTCCTGTTTGCTACGTCTTATGCTAACAGCTTTTAGCGAGCTGCATGCTAGGCGTGGTTTCAACTGCGGGAGCTGCCGAACTCGGGAGAACTCGGGTTTTATCGCCACCTGCGTAGTTTGAGAGATTAAAACTGAAAGAGAAGTTGTTGATCTCTTTTCACACCCACTATGAAGGTAAGAACACATGTGGAGCTAAAATATTCAACAGAAACCTCAGAAAAACAGTTTTTAATGGAATGGCCTCTTTAAATTAATAAAACCGCACCACATCAATTGGACTAATTTTAAAATCTGTAATTAAAACAAAACTGAAATCTGCTGAGGAATTAACCTGCTGAGGTCAAACCAGTTTTCTGTCAGTTTTATGATGCAACAGTTACAGCTTCCTTTATGCACTTTATGCAACAGTTACAGCTTCCCTTAAGTAATGATGTGTTACAGCTTAAAAATCTATTATTCGTTTATTCCTACTTCTTGCCTTTCTGAATGGGAAACTATTTTAGAGGTTGTTCCATCCGGTTGTAACGGCACTAAACTTTCCTGTTTCATGATATACTTTTATCCACGGACTCTGGACACACTGTGGTTCTTGTGCTCTTAGATTTAACTGCTGCATTTTGACACAGTGGATAAAACCATTTTACTCTCACATTTGGAGCAGTGGGTGGTTATTAGGAGTTTATGTCTGAAGAGGTTTGGGTCTTACTTGGCGGAATATACTTCTGTTTCAGCCTTGGAGACCATGTGTCCTCCTGTGCTCCTCTCCTGTGTGGGGTCTCACAGGGCTCAGTTCTAGGCCCCTTAATTTCCTTCTGTGTCTGCTGCTCGTGAAGGGGGAGCCCTCATGTCCCGATTCGACCCACCCAGCCGGGTACACCATGGACTCATGGGGTGAGTTGAAAATGGTCTGCCTGTCTGCGCCGGAAGTCGAAGACATGGAAGATCTTAACACATTTGGATTAGTGGGATTTCTGCTGATTGGAGCTGGCAGTTACCTAGCATATCAAAAGGTTCTAAAAATATGAGATGGTTGTGCCATTTACCATTTCTGAAAGTACTCAGAGTAAAGGATTCAGGGAGACTCCCTGCAAACCGGATGTGATTCTGGAGGAGAACCGCAAACTGGGCATGATGCTGAATCTCACTGCACAGATTGGTGCCAGCTTGGAGAAGTTGCAGATTTGGCTCGGCAAGGAGAAGTGAAAGATTGATTGGCTTGATTAATGCAATTTGATCTAATTTGACTGTTTTGGATTTGCCATTGAGGGATTAGAGAGAGATGGTTGTCTGCCCCTAATCTGTTTTATCTTACTTTGGCTCCGCTTGGAGGCCACACAATCAAATTCTCCTGGAAGTTCAGGTAAACAAGTCACTCTGCTGCACCTCCCTACCTCATCCCCCATGCACCTGGATGTCTTGGTGCATATCAACTCTAGGATGATTGATGTTTATCTTGGTGCTATGACATCTTGGTGGACTTTCTGAGTCTGATTTCTTCAAGACAGACATGACAACATTCTCTGACACTCACACTGGCTGGGAGGATTTATTTTCCTCTCTATCCAAATGTTTCTTCTTCTTCAAGGTTCTTATCTCTACCCTGGCGCCAGAAACAATGGCTGCCTCAGAC
This sequence comes from Pachypanchax playfairii, assembly GCA_006937955.1. Taxonomy (NCBI): domain Eukaryota; kingdom Metazoa; phylum Chordata; class Actinopteri; order Cyprinodontiformes; family Aplocheilidae; genus Pachypanchax; species Pachypanchax playfairii. The sequence goes on along the minus strand of SSNP01000007.1, from coordinate 2,994,696 downwards.
TGGGGGGGTGTGTCTGTGCATCTCTTCCAAGTCAAATTCCTTGTATTGTGCAAATGATACTTGATCAATAAAGCTTGATTCTGATTCTGATATTATCACAAACCTGTTGAAACAATGTTAATATTTGACAGTCAAATCAGAGAAGTGGTGAAATCTAGCTTTTTCCAGTTAAGGCAGCTGCTAAATCAAATCTAATTCTTTGTAGGCAGCAGTATGAGACAGTAATCTATGCCTAGATTACCACCGAGCTGGATTACTAAAATGTATTTAGGAGTCAGTCATTTCTCTGTTGTTCATTTTCAGAGGGTGCAAAAGGCTGCAGCAAATCTTTTAGCAAACATATGAGCACATTTCGCCATTGTTACCCCTCACTCAACTGTTTGCCCCCACAGATTAAGATGTATTTTTAAATGTGTTTGAATTGCTTTTAAAGTTATTAATGATCTTTTACCCCTGAGCTGTTACAGCGTACACACACTCCTTTTCTCTCAGGCCAGCTGATCAGCTGCTCCTAAGTGTCTAAAACTAAGCATATAGCGGTCTACACTTTTGCAGCTGCAGCACCAAAAAATGTGGAATGACCAGTCTTCTTTACTTAAGACAGGTCTTTTCTCTGTCCATCTTTAATCTCTTCTAAAAACACATCTTCTCTTTAGCTTTCGACACCCTGTGAGACGTTGATTTTGGGTGATCTTACCTGATTCTGTGTCATTTTATTTGTTTGAATGCAGCTGTTCTTAACTTTTTTCTTTCTCCTTTTACATCATGTGAATACTGTTTGTCTTATTATTTATTATTAATGCATGTGTTCTGTTTAGCACTTTGGTCCTGTGCAGTTGTTTTAAAGAACTTTAAATGAAGCTGGAATGGGATTTCTCTGTCAAGGAGTCAGGCTTTCTTGTAATTTTTGTAAGCGGGGTTGTGCAATAGTTTTTCAAGTTCAGTGAAGGGTTTTCAGATTTTGACTTTGCATTTTGGCTGCTCCGAACTATGAATCATTCAGGGAGAATACGAAAACCACTTTTGCATAATGACATAACTTGACCATATTTAAAAAAAACAAAACAGAGTCCAGTTACTTTATTTAATATGAGGGTGTATTCCACAACAGAGTGAGTGTAAAAATGTTGTGAGAAGGTATATACAATGAAGTTGTCTCTCTATTTTTCAAAAATATCTCTCACTTTTGTGAACTCTCTCTCAGTTTCAAGTAGCCAATGTTCTCCCTTCAAGTTTTCCCTGTGAGTGACGTCACTCATCCAGACGATACAAAGATGAATTTTTGAATGAAGCAGTAGAAGAACTACATGAACCAACCATCTTTACATGGACGGGGCGGGACTTAAATCTTATACAGCAGTCAGCCACGAGGGGGCGCTTGTTTTATTTTGGTTTTCTGTCAGAGACATTATATACGTATATGGCTAATATAAAACAAATGCAGAAATGTAATTATAGAAATAATTTATATTTAACTTCATATTTTCATTAACTTCAGAAAAAACAATATTTAGGGTATTTAACTTCAGACATTTAGTAAACAATCACAAATAAAACAATACCAGGTTGGTTGAAGCCACATGTCAAATAAAATCGCTAAATATTACAAATCAAGTTTAAAAAAAAAAACTGCAGGAAAAGTTTTGGTAGTAAAAAAGGTTTTTGACTTTAAACAGAAGGCGTTAGCTAATGGTTTCTAGTCCCACTAGCTGTCTCACCACACAGAAATGGGGAGGTGAACACAGGAAGCAGCTGGCAGTGTTGACGCTGTCAGTCAGTTTCTGTTCTACTACCTCTCTGCAACAGATGTGGGTGTTGCCCAAACTTGAAGTGTCAGCGTTCAATTTATTCAAAAGTTAAGCAGGAGTCATGCTTACTCTGCGTGGAGCTGCGGCGAGGAGGTTAAACTTTACCACCGGGTTATTTTTTCTCTTTTCCTTTCAGGTTGTTCTTGCTCGATAGCTATCTGCTTCCAGATGAATTCATTTATCTCAGACTGGATTTGGAGCGAGAGGTTTTGGCTTCCCGAAAATGTGTCGTGGTCAGACCTGGAGCATCCCCCTCCCGGTGTGGAGTACCCCAAACTGGAGCACCTCCTGTCCGCCCTGCCTCTGGCTATGGGAGTTTTAATACTGAGGCTGCTCTTTGAGAGGTGAGACCTCGTGTTTGTTGTGTGTAGTTCAGGTTTCTACTTGATTTTTGAGCCCAAAAAGTGAAATTCTTCCTAAATACCAGCTTTGGTTCGTAAAACCACCAGCATTCTTTCTAAATGACTCATTCTGTCTACTCAAAGTTAGGAACCAGAGAGAACATCTGACATGTTTTTACCATCACAAGTAAAAACACTGAGGAATTTCACAACTACTTGTTGAATTTCTTTCAGTTTGTAATCTTCCTTGTAAAGACGAGACATTTGTATCAGGGTAGGCATCACATGGATGCTAGGATTTTATTTTTAGATGCTGTTTAAGGGGAAAAAATGATATGACATCATCATTTTGTAATCACAGGAAGCTGCGTAGGAGGTATTAGAACAGATGTAGTCTTCCTCAGGCCCACAAAAAGTTTAACAGCGCGTTTGAGTAAACATTTCCCGTTTGAATGTAATAACCAGATGTTAAACAGCTTTAGGTTTTAATCAAAACTGTAGTCAGTTCAAACAATTGATCTTGGGACACACATAAGTACTTTGGCCAGAGTTATTTCTCCCAAACTGGGTTTCCTGAACACTGTCACATGACAGCTCATCATGCTTTGTTTATGTGCTACATTCTAAAGGATTTTTAACATTCTGCAGAGTTCCAGCCTCCATTATGATCTCCTTCATTTGGATTTCTCAGAATACATTTCTAGGCAAATTATAAATGACTGTGGTATCAAACTTCTCACTTTGACTGTTTAAACGTCTCTTTATCTTGTTTTTTTATGCTCCTTTTATGCATGTGCTTGCATGTGTGTGTGTGTGTGTGTGTACACAGGCTAGTGGCCAAGCCCTGTGCCTACATACTTCGGATTCAGGCGGGAGTGCCTCGGCGAGCTCAGCCCAACGCTGTCCTGGAGCAGCTCTATCAGTCCAACATGGTACAGTGTTTGCTCTGTCGTTCATTACTCGCTCCTGTAAACACCATCAGGTTTAATCATGATATGTTCAGCAAATACCTGTTGATTTGTTACTGAAATACCTGCTGGGATTGTGGTTTTACAAGCAGATACTGTGGAAAAAAGGAAGTCATGTATTTGTTATCTTGTTTTTAGTGTCCAGACACAAGACAACTAGAGGGGCTGTCCAAGCAGCTGGACTGGGATGAACGGAAAATAGAGAGATGGTTCCGGGTCCGTCGGAACCAAGACAGGCCCAGCATGCAGAGGAAGTTCTGTGAGAGCATGTAGGTCAATGTGTCTTCACACACATATTTGTTTTTCCTTCTGTTTCTTTAAGATTCACTGTCCATCCTTTTAGTCATCAACGACTGCTCAAAGGTGAAAAGTGAGCAGGGTGTGTGTTTAAAAAATGTCTCACAAAAACCTCTCGATGGATTTGTAATGAAACTTTCAAAAAGTAACCATCATAAGTGTATTTACACTTGTTTACCTTTTGGAGTCAACCTCATTCAAGATGGCAGCTACAGCTAATCAACAAAAACAACTAGAATTCAGTCAGTTTTCTACAAAAATTGAGCTAAAATTTAGTGCCAGCTAAGACTCACCAGCAACCTTCTCAGTGCTACATATATTGTAAGAGATCTTGTTAAGAACGTTGCCATTAAGTTTCTGTCTGTTAGCAAAATATCTCATGAATCACTGAATGGATTTTAATTAAATATTGTGTTAAAATGTTCTAAGAGTTTTATTATTATCAGTTCAGTGGTTGACACAATATTTTACAAACATCTGAAGAAGTTTTTTTTCTGATCTCAAGTTTGGGTCTGATCATCAGTGTCTTAAAAAATGTTATACATAAAAGGTGTTTTAAACAAATTTTAGAGATAAATGTTATTCAGGTTTATCTTATTGAAAGAAAAGAGCTATAAATAAGCTTTAAAGTATTATTAAATATAAATAGTTACTGCAACGTTCCAAAGACACAAACAAGTTCATATTTACTACAAAAACTGTAGTCTAAAAGCACCTGGTGGACATTTACAGTCATCTATTGCTGTGCCACACCAAAATCTAAATAACAGATGGATAAACCACCATGAATATTTGTACAGTCATCCATTGTCCTTGGAAAATGAATCATATTTAAATCCAAAGCTTTTAATGTAGCTGACATGTTCAGACGTCTCAACTGACAAGAAAAACAGGTGCAACACATTTAGTAGTCCTGCCTTCCTCGTAAAAATAACAGACATTACTTTAACCTCTTTTCATATTTTAGACGCATCAGAATTAAAATATCCTCTAATAAAATGAATGACAGGTCAGTCGCTGTTGTTGGAAAATGTTTGCATCATGATTGTGACTTTAGGATGTTTTTCTTATTTTTTTCACTGAAAAAAAAAAGACTAATATCCTGATTATGTGAAATGATCTGCGCAGGTGGCGGTTCACCTTTTACCTGGTGATTTTTCTTTATGCCATTTCCCATTTGTGGACAGTAAGTTCCACTACTTCCCTTTTTTATATAAAATTATGTTAATGTTGTACTCAATTGGTTAAATAAGCCTGTTAAAGGTGAACATCATTAAATTCATTGTATTTGTGTCCTCTGCTTCTAATGAAACATTGTTGGTGTTGAATCTGTTTGTTAGTCACCCTGGATGTGGGATCTCAGACAGTGTTGGCACAACTATCCATTTCAGGTTAGTTTTGGGTTTTATGCATGTTAGATTCAACGTGTATTTTCTGATGGTAGTTATTAATGTGACGTTGGGAGATCAACATAACGACATATTTGACAAAGGTGTGTTTGTCTTCTTCTCACATAAAGCCCATGAGTTCAAGACAATACAGTTACTATGTTGCTGAGCTGGCTTTCTACTGGTCTCTGATGATTTCACAGTTTACAGACATTCAACGAAAGGTGAGTTAATGTCTCAGAACACACTGTTTCCTCTCATTAGACCTACTGATCACATAAATCCTGTGGTTTCAAATCACTTTCATCAGTTTGTCATATTTAGTTTGTTTCCCGTAGATTTTAATTTGACTGGTTTGAAGTAAATCAGCTGTTACAGGCCCGTACTGGCTGATGCTCTGATGGTTTAATTTATTTCTGTTTACTTCCAGTTTACAAATGTACCATATTGTACTTTAGAAGCGGAGTTTGCACATTAAAGAAGTGGGGCTTAAAGTCCTGCCCACTCACCCGTACACAGTCATAGTGTTCCACGTGGAAGTAAGCTAAAAAGTTAAAAACCCTCTTGAGTAAACGGAGTCACGCTTGCTGCTGAATAACAGCTCTAACATGAGTTTTAGTCAGAATTAAAGTTTTCTTTATGTTCTTGTAAACTAACCAGAGGTAATTGTCTTACAGCTGTTACTAAGGACATTTTTAAGTATCAAAATACTAAAAGTAGGTGAAAGTAAGTGAGCTGGACCAGGCTGAAGGCAAGTTCGGACTTGAACAGCTCTCAAAGTTGTGTCCGTTGACCAGCTGGTACCCTGAGGTTGTGCGACAGGAAGGTTTTAGCTTCAGAGAAGTCGCTTTGTTTGTATTTTTCATATCCCTGATCAGTCACAAGGGAGAGTCGGCCTATAGGTCAGACTCAGACTGTACAATGGTGATACAACTCAGTTATCAATCTGTCTGCCTAAAACACTTTTATACCAAAAGATATTTGCCCGCAGGTTTGTTGTTAAACAATAGTCTGGTTTTTCTGTGGTTTTTATTGAAGAGAAAAAGGGGGGGATCATAAAGACAACATATATAATGCATACATCACTGTTCAGTTCTGAAGTAGAAGGATTTAGCTGTCTACACTATAGAGATCCTTCTGATCACTCTGTCATCAAGACGTCTTGTCATCTTGCTTCATTTTGTTGATGACAGGACTTCTTCATCATGTTTGTCCACCACCTGGCCACCATACTGCTCATCACTTTCTCTTATACCAACAACATGCTAAGAGCTGGCACTTTGGTCATGTGTGTCCACGATGCATCCGACGTCTTCCTTGAGGTAAATACATGGGAATTGTTCTGAATGCATCATTGCTGTAAAAAAGAAAAAATAAATAAAAATCCATATTTAGATGTTGGGTTGATTTCTATAACTTTTTCCTTATAAAGGCAGCCAAGCTGGCCAACTATGCGAAGTACCAGAGGTTGTGTGACGGCTTGTTTGTGTTGTTCAGCATCAGCTTTTTCCTCACTCGACTTGTCATCTTTCCTTTTTGGTAAGAATTCATTAAATAACCCATTACTGAAAAGCTGTAGCACGTTTGGGTTTTCAAAGTCTTATTTTCTGAATACATGTCTTATACTGCAGTATGTGTGTTTGTTGTAGGATTGTTTACAGCGTTCTGTTTGATAGCTGGGAGATAATTGGACCGTATCGGGCGTGGTGGCTGTTAAATGGGCTGCTGCTGGTCCTGCAGACTCTTCACATCATCTGGTTCTACTTAATCACCCGCATTGCAATCAAAGCCATTTTCAAGGGAAAGGTTGGTCTGATTGTTGTTTTAGCATGGCTAGTTTACATTGGGCACATCCCATAAAGTCTCTAATCAATTATTGATATTTTAATCAGATTAAAGTCTCTATAACTTCCTGTTAGACAAATGATGGAAACTGAGGACTTTTGTAACTTTGTCATTGCATGATGTTGGATTAAAACAACTAGTTTCATTGATGTAATTAGGAGGAACATTTATTTTATACCATTTCAGAAAGAATCTGTGATTCACAGGAAAAATATCCTCTTAGAAAGGAATGGATGTTGTAATCTGAATAAAGTAGGAGAGGCTAGAAAAAATGAGAAAAAATGCCTTTAATCTAACACACTGACCACAGTTGTAACTACACAAGGAATATTTTACATTAAAACATGAAGTTGTCGTGTCTTTAAACCAATAAATGAACATTTTACCCAAGAAGCTGTCAGATTGCAGAAGTACCAGTGATTACTCAGACTCCGTTAGAAGCTGCAGAGCAGGATTTTCAAGGAACACCAAAAGTTCCTCTTTGTTTAATTTCCTCTTGTTTCTGGAAAAACAAACGTTACGCTGATGTTTTCTTTGAATCCATTTATGAAACTGTGTCATCGTGAGTTAAAATGAGTTTGATAAATACCAGTTTAAAATTCAAATTTATTTATCTGGGGTTTGTTTTAGAAGAGTTGCTGACATCACAGCAACAACACAGTGACATCACGTCACCAGTGTGACAACTTGAATATAACTGATAATCAGCAGCTTTTCTAATTGACATTAATATGGCATTGATGTTCCCTCCTGGTCCTTGAGGGCCCAATATCCTGCGTGTTTTTTGTGTTTTTTATGCTCTGACACACTTTACTTGAATCAGTAAGTAATTAACAGGTTTCTGCATGACTTGAGAACATGTTGAACAGGTAATACAACTGCTGAATCCGTTTTGGAACAAGAAAAACAACAAAACCGTGAAGGATAGTGGGCCCTCGAGGACCAGGATTCGACACAATCCTTATTCAGCCCTTTATTTTAGATCCCTGTATCTTTACTGGAGCTAACCAGATGAGTGAGCTCAGTGAAAGCCTCATCATGCTGTCTGAATCCCAGCTTCCTTCTAGAACAATGTGCTGACTATCATTAGTACTTCTCTGGTTTCTGGCATGCCCTGGCGTATTCCAGGAATGCTGTTATCACCCACTTTCAAAGGAAAAGAGTCTTCTTGGCAGATATATGTCATTTACTGGAACATATTGGAGAAGATTAGGGTTAACCAACTTTCTGCTGCTCAAGATTATCACAGTATTTTAGATCAGTGAAAAATCAGGTTTTTTTAAAGGGTTTTCTTTTCTATAATTTTTTTTCTTAACAGCTTTAAAGTTCAGGTGATCTCCAACCTCTGTGTATTTGTGCCCCGCAGTTCAGATTTTTGTTTTGCTGAAAGAAAAAATCATTTTATGAGATCAGAGCAATCCTACAGATGTTGGTAGATTGGAATGAGGCTCTGCCCGTAATGTTGTTTAGCTGTGTTTTCTAGTAAAACTGATACGAGAGACTGTAGGACTTCTGGGTTCCTGTGGAGAGATTAACTGTAGCTATGAGTCTGATCTGAGCACTTGTTCATGAGATCAACAATCTGACATACAGTTGTAATCATTTGTCGCCGTGGTATGCTTGTACAAGTGATGCTAAAGTAACCTAGAACCCCCTACAGGTTTCCATGCTGCACGTGTTTTTAGTGTTTAGATTGCTTTAAAAACTCTTGAAAATTTTTCTTCAGCTCAATAAAGAAAAAACTCCTGTGTGCTCCTGATAAATCTACCTGTGTTAGAAGAAATTCTGGGTCATCTAGTCTTCTATTTGGAACCTGGGGGCCTACTTTAACTCTGGCTTTACATCGGATTCACTTATTCAGTCTTTAGTTTAGGGAGTTCCATTGTGCCTCTGTTGGAAATGATCATTCATGCCATTATTTCTTCTAGATTAGATTATTGTAACTCAGTATTTAGATCCTTGAATAAAACATCATTGGATCATGTGCAGCTTGTACAAAATGTTACGCTGTTGCTTCTGTTTGACTGGTTTCATATGTGATATACTTTAAAATCCTGGTTCTCACCTATAAAGTTCTACATTTTCACTCACCAGCCTGTATTTACAGAAATTTTACATGACTATCTGCCTCATAGATTCCTGAGATCATATGATCAGGTCTTACTAACTGTATCGCACGAGTACTTCACCAAACAAAGTGTCAGAGCTTCAGGTAGAGCAGATCCAGGACTCTGGAACTCTGTCCCATCAAGCTTGAGACGTGTGGATTCGGAGCTTTTTAAGAAACAACTAAAACTCATCTTTTTAAATACGGTTTTATCAATATTATTTTTGTTTTGTTTTTTTTTACTGAAAAGGTGTCATAAGTAAAGTTTTTACTTACTGTAATTAGAAATGATGACTAAAAGCCTTCAGCAGTGTCCCTCCTTAATGTGCAACTTCATGTTTTGTTTAGTTCTAACTTGTAAATGTTATGCTAAAATGCTTAAATTATTTTTTAGGACAGAAGGTGCATAAATATTTGTCGTTTTAATGTTAAAATAGTGTTGGTGAAACTTGTTTTATCTTACAGGTGTCGAAAGATGACCGCAGTGACATAGAGAGCAGCTCAGATGAGGAGGTTTGCACCAATAATGGTAAAAACCACAGTCAGACCCAGAAACTGAAGGATAACAAGTCACACCAGTGACCTTAATGGGGAAACCCACGACCACTGAGACGGGATATTAAATTACTTCTGTGCCTTTTGATTTTTACACAATGTGTTGATGTTGAATTCCACATGGAGCATACGGACAAAACACTGCCTCGTCGAGGTCTTTTGTGATGTTTACATCAGCTGTTTAATTTCACAAGTGTACAGAGTTTTTGTGTGAAATCTACAGCAACCATAGAACTGCTTACTGTGCTGCTGCGCGTGCATTTAGATAGCTTTTCTTACAAGAAATGGATAATTTAATGTACAGTGTGTAAATCAAATCAGCATGTCTGATTTGGTTATTAAATACACTGCTGGTGATCCGAAACATCCTGAAGGCGTTGCATAAAATGCTGTAAAAACTGTGATGACTGTAATATTTTTATAGTAATAAATAACTTTTGGCATTGCAATGGATCAGGTTATTGTTTAATCTGACAAACAAGTTATTTTCCTTGTGTTGCTGAATGTTAAAGAGGCCCTTCCATTAAAAACGATTTTTTCTGAGGTTTCTGTTGAATATTTTAGCTCCACAGGTGTTCTTACCTTCATAGTGGGTGTGAAAACAGGTAAATAACTTCTCTTTCAGTTTTTATCTCTCAAACTACGCAGGTGGCAATAAAACCCGAGTTCTCCCGAGTCTGAATGGCCTGTATTTGTTTCATCACAACTCCTTTGTTTGTTAGTATTCGGCAGCTCCCGCAGTTGAAACCACACCTAGCATGCTGCTGGCTAAAAGCTGCAGCATAACGCAGCAAACAGGTCAGGAAACAGTATTCTTTGCTCTCATAGGCTAGTTTGTTAGCCAATCAGAGTCCAGCAAATTCGAACAATGAATATGAACGAGCTGCTGACGAAGCAGCCTGACGGAAGGAGCCGGAATCACCCAAATTTAACGCAGACAGATTGAAAGGTCTGTTAATCAGTGTTTCCTGACGTTTTTTAGATATAAAATGTTTTATATTACTGGTTAATACTTAAGAAATAACCACAAAGTCCTGAAATGTGTATGAAATGGCCTCTTTAACAATATTCTAGAGTCAAACGTGAGGTCACCTGTCAAACAGCTAAAGGATCATGTGACAGGACAATGATGCAGAAACCCAACAAATCTACAATCAAACATCTGTAAAGAAGAATCATGGTGTCGCAGTGACCCAGTCAAAGTCAACTTGTGGAGGCGGAGCCTTCAGAAAACTGCATCAAGATATTTCTGCAATTCTCAATGGACTGATGTGACAAAAGACATGACAGATTGTGTACTTTCTTTTTAGTATTACTGCATATATACACATTTTTAATCTGTCCTGTACTATTCTATGAGGTGGATGCAGCCTTTGACCTTCCTCAGTATGTTATATTATCACACTCCTCCAACATTTGGAAAACTTCCTCGCTGAAGTCATTGTACCTCAAGCTGAAAGAGACGAGAGAGTAAAATCAGAAAATGTTTGTGCCATTTTAGTCCGTTGTAGTAAAAAAGATCTTACTTCATCTCTTCCATGTCGGGTTTGTCGCGCATGACTTTAACTATTGCAGGAACGGAGGCGTCAGTCAGTAGATTGTTTCTCAACTCCAGGACCTTCAGGGTTTTACTGGTTCTTACTGCAGCACACAAGTCTTCAACACAGTCATCTGTCAGACCTGTCATTTCAACACTGTTGAAGTGCAAACGAACAGGTTTCAGTGGTGTTCACTTGAATAAAGTTGGTTTAATGGTTTGAGGGAAATTTATCAACTCACTTCAGTTCCTCCAGTAAACAGCTGGGATGTACAATAGCCTCCCAAAGATGTTTAACCCCTTTATTTCCAACTTTATTGAGACCTAAAAGCAGGGACTTTATTTGACAAGCCCCGCTTTTCAGCAGCAAACCCAGTTCCTTAAAGACCGCCTGGGTTAATTTGCAACGCGTCAAGCTGTAGAGTGGGAAACATTTTATTTAAATGTATGAAAGGAGTGTCAGAGAAAACTCAAATGAGTGTGACTTTACCCAAGTCTTCTAATGGGACAGCTGGGTTGACTCAGGCCTTGGCAAAGCATCAGCGCCCCCTCCTGTCCTAAATCATTTAGTGACAGATCAAGCTCTGACAGCGAGCAGCGCTCCGACATTAAAGCCTCCTTCAAATGCAAGCAGCACGCATCTGTTAACTCACAATCAAATAATCTAAAACATGAAAGAAAAGCAGAAGAAACATGTATAACTAGTTGTGTAGCACATAAAAAAGAAAGGTGCTGATTGTGGTTTTAAAACAAACTCACGTGAGACTCTGCAGTTTACAAAGTGGGTGTTGCAAGGCTTTGCATAGAGCGTTGACGCCGCTGTCACCGATAAGGTTGTTTGTCAGGTTCACTTTTCTCATTTGTGAGCGACCAGAACACAAAGCAGCTGCTAACGCCTCCATGGATGCTGTGGTCACGTCGCACTCTTGCATCCTGTAAATAAGCAAATTCAGGAATCTTTACAAACGTTCGGTTCGGATTAATTACAAGAGTTTTAACATGAAATTTTAAAAAAAAAAACTTACTGGAGCTCCTGTAGTCCACAGAAAGGACTGTGCATTGCTTCACACAGTTTTATGAAACCCTGATCCCTAATCTGATTATAAGTGATTTCTAATATTTGTAGCTGAGACGTTTCTGAGGTCAGCACGGACGCCAGGTCGTCGCAGCAGGTCCCCGTCAGTCTGCAGGCGTTAAGACTGAAACATCAAAATACATTAAAAACAGAACTACAACTGTTATGGAAATATCTATTACTAATACTTACTTTAAACTATGAAACTTGTTGTTTTTGAGTCCGGAACAGAGAATTTGGAACTTTTCGTCACCGAGATGAGAATGAGACAGATTCAGCTCTCTGACCACGCCCACGCTGACAGCTGAGGCCAGACGAGAAACAGCTTCTGTCTGCCATGAGTTGTTTGACAAGCTGGTGATAAAACAAAACATTTTCATATATGAGCATGAAACATAAGAGTGAATTTCTACCACAGCTTACTTACATTAGTGTGTGCGACAGACTCATGGCTGGAGAAAGAACTTCTACCATCTCTCGTGATATGGTTGAATGGACCAGACTCAACTTCTCCCTCTGACCAAGGCACATGATGACGTAATTCAGAGCTACACAATCCTGCAGGTTCAGGTTTGTGTGATAGACGCAGGGGTGTGCTGGGGGGGTGAGGACCTCCTTCACCAAACTCTCATTTTGAGCTTGATGAAGCAGCTGGAAACATCTGTAGTGTTTTCCTCTGTAGTGTTCCTTCAGCATTTCCTCTGAGCTGCTTTTAAACCAGCTTTTAAAATCTGTAATCTGATGAGGATTAAACTCACCAACCAGGATCTCCAGTGGTTTGTGCTGGACTGGTTCTGAGAGCCCAGAAAAAAATAAATCCAGGAACTTTGCACCATCTTTGTGTTTATCCAGCATCTCACCACTCTCGTGTTTTGACGGGTCTAAAAAAAAAGACGCAGCCAAGAGGAACTCTTGTGTCAGCTGAGAGTGGAAGGGGAAGGAACAAGTGTCTGACTCCAGTTCACCGTCTACTCGTAAGAAATGATGAACCGAGGAAAGAAATGGTTGCAAACCAAAGGACGCCATGTGCTCTTTGGTACAGCGTGAATGTCGGTCCATAAAGCAGTGAGAGGCCAACCTGCCCAGAGCCAACACTAACTCTCTGTTACTGGCTTCACCCTGAGACATCTTCTCAATCAGGAAGACCAGAATACATACAAACAGCTGAGAGAGAGTCTCAGGAAGTTTTCCACTTGAATCCATGAGAAACTTGTAAATACAGCAGACTGTCCAACAGAATCTAGGAGACGAACAGAAATCATAGAAGCCGAGAGTCTTTTCCAGGTGCAGAAGCGCTTCGTTGGCTGCAGAGGAGTCAGTGAAGAAGCTGTTAAAGAAGACTTCTCGCTGTGGCTTCAGAAACCCCAACACCTCCACCTGAGTTCCTCTAAGAAACCTCACATTTTCTGTTTGTCTGGTCGCCACCACAAAAGCAGCTCCTCTCAGCAGGGATCCATGAAGCAGACTGGCCACTAAACAGGGCGCTGGGACTGTCTGGTTCAGGTCAGAACAGACGGTACGGACTGAGGGATCCAGGCTGTGCTTGTACTCACTCAGACCATCAAACACAAACAGAACCTCATCAGACTTCTCTTTAAGTAGAATCATTGAATCTGGATGGATTTGATGGTGACAATGTTGGATTAAAGCTTCTAAGTTAAGTTCACCTTCAAGACAATCTAGTTCCCTGAACAGGAAGTAAAAAACATGTGAGAAGTTGTGACAGCGCTCTCCTTGAGCCCAGTCCACCAGCAGCTTCTGCAGAGCTGTGGTTTTCCCTGATCCTTCTGGACCGATGAGGACAACACTCCGGGTTTCACTGGACAGAGCGGTTTGGATGGCATGATCAAGGGAAGTAGAGTCATCATCCAGACCAGCAGCAGTGAGGACTGGTATATACTTTCTGCTGTTAATCACACTGACAGGCGGCTCGCCTCCAAGAAGGGAAGATTTACCTTCTGACTTCAGGATATGAGTCACAACAGCAGCTTTGTCCATTCTGTTGAGACTTCTAACTAAGTTTTAAGAACAAAATGCAAATTCTGTTTTTTAAAAGTTAAACTACAGTTACCTTTTACGGAGTTTCTTTGGAAAACAAAGAAAAGAAACAGGATTCAAAACGATTTTTCTGCATAAATAAACTGTTGTGGAGTTTGTCTAATACTAAGAATCCAGCTGCAAACACGCGTCTGTAAAACAGGAAGTACTTCTGTAAAACTGGAAGGGAAAACTGGGAATTTCAACCCTGAGCTCTGTCTTACAGACAACTGCGTCCCTACAGCGGGTTAATTTGTGTCACATAAAAATTATAATATTCGGTGACGTAAGACACGCCCTTTTAAAACGTTTTTAAATCACAGGAATTATCGCGATAATTTAGAGTGAGCGTCTAAAAGATTCTTTTTCTGCATATTATTTGAGAGCAACTTATAAAAATAAAATAATAACATAAATCTAATCAAACTTTAATATGGCACATTTAAAATCAGGAGTTTAAAAGCGGATCTTGTGAATGTTCATCCATAAAGTATCTGTGTCACAGTCATACAAATGATCCGAGTCAATGTATTTATTTTAATTCAGATTAAATTATTTAAATAAAATTAATCCCAACATGCACTGTGATCACTATAGAAAAGCTGTTTCCCTGTGCGTGTTTGGGTTTTTTCGTTTATTTCTGCATACGTTTCCACCTTGGACTCTAGTGCATTACTCCACAGACTGCAGTGCCATCCACTGTTAGTGTTTATGATCACAATGATGACGTCACAATGACACAATGTTACACATGTTTCATAGTCAACACGCATTATTATCTACCTGAGCAGAAATTTGTAAATCTTTTTAAAATGTTCTGTAAAAAAAGAGCAAACAAAGTTCAAAATTGTGCTTTTCATGGCTAAACAAAAATAAGATTAAGAAAAGACACAAGATCTAGAAATATTGCAGGGCAACAATAACATATTATGATGCGGCTGTGGTTTTGTTCTCTTTTTAATGTTAAAGTAAAAGTAAAAGAAAACTACTGGAAAAGAGATTTATTTTCAGCACAGCACACAGTCATTTACATCCCTGAAAAGAATTAAACACAAACACACATGTGGGTCATTTGTTCAGTTATAAGAGATTTCCCCAGAGATTATTGTAGAAGTAAACTGAAATCTGGTCTTGCAGCGAATCTGGAGC
>SSNP01000007.1:2945490-2979429 GCA_006937955.1 Pachypanchax playfairii | reverse complement strand
AATTGTACGACCTGTTTTGAGTCTCAACTGTCTTGATGAGAACTGGGGTAGATTTTTTCTGCTGATGGTTTTCCACTGGAACAGCTGTTAGAAAGAAAACGGTACAATGACATAAGCAACAGACAGGAAAAGATGTGAGAGTATCTGTGACCTTTTTTTAAAGACCACAGCTCAGAATCAGAGATCATTGAATTTGCTATTGGACAAATACCATATGAAAATAAAAACCAATGAAATAAAGCTGTGTGTAGTTAATTTTACTTACATTGGGTGGGTTTTGTACGGATGTTGATAACAGCGTCCTGTTTAGTTCTATCAATAAAAAAAGCAACCGTCAGTGTAAAGAGCTGGTGTGCGGAAAAAAGCAATATAAAAGCTTTTAGTGGCTCTTGAAGAAGTTTTAAAAAGTCCAGATAAACATGATCGAGGTGAGACATGTGACTGCAGTTTGAAATCATATATAACAGTCTATACATTTACCGTAGTCAAATTAATTAGGGATGCAACAATACCACGTTTTTCAAACCGATACTTGGATCAGAATACTTACCGATATGCCGATATATCTACCACACAAAAAAATGCAACAGGAAGACAGGTTTTATTTTCTTCTCTGCTTGTTACAACAAATGATGTTGAATTAGATAAAAAGTAAAATATTAATAAAAATGATCACAAAACTAAAATTTAAATGTTAAAAATGAACATTTTCTGTGAAATTATTGCAGAGTTTCCACATATTAAGCATCGGTTTACGGTATCAGTTATTGGGGCCGATTCTGTCTAACGTAATCGTATCAGTGCATCCCTAAAATGAATCACTTTTGAAATAAAAAACGAAAGTGATAAAAAAACAAAAACATGATTGACTTCCCTCCAAACCAGATCGTTCATAAATAAAGATGGTGGACATTTTGAAATCTTTCAGTGGTGCAGCAGCTCATAAAAATGTCCAAATTTTCCAAGTTGAGAACATTCCAATGCAACAAGCTGGAAAACCTCTGAAGAACTCATTTGAATGTGTTTGCACACAAGGTGCATTTACTTGCAGCAGAATATAAGTTTGGCAGCAGTAAATGAATTACTGGCATCTTTGAAAATATAAACTTACTAGTTGTAATCTAACTTGACATCTACTGTACAACCCACCTTTGTTCCTCTCCTTCCAGCAGTTTCCTGTAGGTGGATATCTCGATGTCGAGGGCCAGTTTTACATCCATAAGTTTCTGATAATCTCTGATTTGTCTTGCCATGACTTGTTTACTTTCCTTTAAAGCCGCCTCCAAGTCTTTGATGCGTTCTTTGGCATCCAGTATGGCTGTTTCCCCACGTTGTTCCACCTCAGTAATGTTAACTTCAACATAATCACGCTGCAAAACAGTAAAAATGAACATTTGATGAGGATAAGAAGAAATTATTACCAATGTCTTGATTAGGACTCATTTTGAATTAGTTGTTAAATGTAATCAAACAATACATTCTAACACCTTTTAGTTTTGAACAGTTTATAAATTCTACCACCTACCTGGGATTTTGTCCTTTCAATTTTACACTCTATGAGGTTGATTGCTCGTTTAAACTGAGCTATTTCCTCCTTGCTGGTTTGCAGTTGACTCTCATACGTCTTCATCTGGGTAGCTACCTGGTCAAACTGGTGCCAGTAAGGTGCAGAGGAGGAAAAAAAAACTCAAACTCTTTAATCATCCGGTTTTTCAAGGTTGATTCCGATGAAAAAATGTCTGGATAATCTCATAAATGTTTGAGGATTAGCTTTTGACTCCTTTATCCTCTTTTATTCTTCTTATTATTATGATATTTTTTGGGCCAATAAATGAGTAAAACCTAAAATATCATATAACACATGAAATGCAGCTGGATTACTTACATGTGTTTGATCCAAATCATGGACTTCTCACCTTTTTATTGTACCAGATTTCAGTTTCCTTCTTGCTGCGGGTAGTAACGTCCTCATGCCGAGCCTTGATCTCAGACACAGTCTGATCCATGTTCAGAGATCGAGAGTTGTCCATCTCCACCACTGCAAAGTAATCTGTAGCTCTGCCCTGCTGCTCCTTGAGCTCCTTTAAAAAAAAACACAATAAAATATGCTGTTAGAACAAACTCCAAACCTAAAAGAATGAATGTTTATAGATGTTGTTTTAATTTAACAAATTCATGATTTTTTACCTCATCATAAACAGCCTTGAGGAACTTTATATCTTCAGATTCTGCAGAGAGTTGGTTTTCCAGAGCCATATTGGAGACAATTTGATCGTCTACATCCTGTTGACAAAAAAACAACAACATTTTTTTATGGTTTTTTTTCTTGTGTGCTAATTACTTCAGTTTTTCAGCTAAACTGATTTTATTACAGTGACTCAACTAATTATTCCGCTCCACAGAAGAAGATACATTTCCTGTTAAGATGAAAATGAAACAAGTTTTACAAGGAATTGTTTTTTTGTTTTTTTTTAAGCGTGTAGAGTTTACCTTTTTGAGCAGGACAAACATCATCTCAGAATCACTCCTTTTATTTATCTCATATTCATACCTGAAACAGCCAGAAATATCAGTTCTTACCAAGTTTATCTCTAAACTCAAACTCCCACAACATTTTTTTTTTATTTTAAGTCTCACTTTTCCTTGTAATCTTGTGTATTTTTTATCATGGCAATTCTCTCCTTGTCAAGTTTCTCTTTGTCATAGTTGAGATCATCAAGGGTTTTTTGCAGGAGGGCGATGTGGGAGATGAATAAGGGTTCAACTTCAGAGCGAGCAGGAGTTTTTCCCTGCAGCAGCTTCCATTCAGTTTCCAGCACTTTGTTCTTCTGCTCCAGCCCTCGAACCTGGAACAGAAGCAGCAAGAAATGAACCAAATGTCTACTGAACATCACAGAAGCTTCTGATCTTTAAAGTTTTCATTTAAATTTCTGACAAGAATTTCAAGAAGACTTCTCACCTTATTAATGTATGAGATAAATTTGTCATTAAGACCCTTGAGCTTTTCTTTCTCCTGGGTGCGAAGAGCCTTAACATCAGGGTCAATTTCTATGTTCAGCGGGGTGAGCAGGCTCTTGTTGATGGTCACTGGAACCACATGATCAGTAGCTGTGCTGATGTTGGGGATGGAGCGGGATCCCAAAGACTTGCTGCTGAAGCCATCGGCGGATAAGTGAATTCCACGGCGGTTTCTGCGTTTATTCCTCAGACTCATGATGCTGTCGCTCAGAGAGTGAACAGCTCAGCTGGTGGTAGACTGTTTTGTGTATTGTTTACCTGTTTTTGTAACTTTATATGGCAGATGTGGGTGTGGTGTGATAGTGAAGTTATGTGAATGCGGATCGACCTGTCTAAAAGATGCCTCCCACCTACCCCCCTCGTTGTAAATACGCATCTTCTTCGTGTTTTTCACTGGAAAATAATCTCGTTCTGCATCTCTGGGCGTGTATCTTGTAAAACATTTGCAGTGTTTGAAACTTGATCATCCAAAGTAACCAAAAGAAAAGTTTGAAGTGTGTTTCGAGACAAGAGCTCTAATAAAGATAAAAGAACACGTGAGAAAAAAAATGAAATTTAACCAGATAAATCCGTTTTAAACGTCAAGTGAGCGTGTTAGCATTGTTGCATCAAAGCAAAGAAGTCTAGTTTCACATTATTTCAACTTGAACAACTAATGATTTGGGAGTGTTACCGCAGCTGTTTGTTACAGAATATATTCAACACTCAGTCAGGCATTGTGTCGATTCACTGGGTGTTGTTGTGGTGTTCATGTTGCATTGCATCTTTAATGCTTCAGAGCAGAAAACTGACATAACTTACCAATCAGTTAATTGATACCTTTGAACAACAACAGGTCAATAAAGTTAGTCATTTCAAACGTCAAAGGCTTCAGATCATTTTTTTTCTTACATCAAACAATAAAAATGAAAGATGATTTAGATTTTTTTCATTCATTTTTTTTTAACATTTCAACTGTGTTATTAATCACACTTAATCACATTCAGTTATGAACAATAGAACTGGTTGGTCCACTTGGGTTCAAAATATCTCAGCTTTCTATTCAAACTCTCTGGTGTGGAGCAGAACAGCCTGTCCTACACTTCTCATAAAAAAAACAATCACAAAGATGAAACTTTCTCACACAACCAGGCTTATATTGAAAGTTTGTCAAGACAGTGCGCCACCGAAGAGGAGCAAAGCATCTGTACATCATCAGAGGTAAATGCAATTAGAAAACAGAGCCAGTAATATGTTTACAGTGTAGAAACATCAGATGTCTGTATCAGCTCTTCTTCTCACAGACATGAAGGTTGCTGCATTCAACGCACAGAGGTTCGGAGTGACTAAAGTCTGACATCCTGACATCCTGTCAGCTCTAGTGAAGGTAAAACATTTGTTTCTGACTCACAGTGAAGGAGGATGTTACTGATTTCAGTGGCTTTCCGAATCAGTGCAGACTTCTGATGAAACGACAGTAGAAATGAAAGCTTCTTGTCACTGACAGTTCTTTTATTGTGAAGCAGCCAAGAGTCAAGCCAAATGTGAAAATGAAAATTATTTCTGTCTTCTGCTGTAATTAAAGCTGCATTCAAAGGATTACTACAAAGGAAAATAAAACCAAACCTGGCACAGAGATGAAAAAAAAAGTTATTCTTCTGAATCTTTACAGTCACAAAGACCAAAACATTTTGTCTTTCTTCAGATAGTGTCTCGATATGACATCATTGTTATTCTGGAGGTGGTGGATGTGAGCGGGACTTTGATGAAGTTGTTACTGACAGAGCTTAATAAGTGGGTATTTTTTCTTAGTATGGAGGAAAATAAACAGTAAAATGAGAATAACTCTTGGAGGGTGTCTCAGGGTCAACATGTCCCATCACTACACTCTGCAGCTGCAGGGCCGGTTTTGGGCATATTGCCTAGGGTGCCCTCTGCTGGAGGGGGCGCCAAATTCTCTTTTTTTTTTTTTTTGAGCAAACTGTCGGACACACCACTCATCTCATGTAAAGAGCAAAATAAGTAATAATTAAATATCTATCTATCTATCTATCTATCTATCTATCTATCTATCTATCTTGTTTGTGTTCTGGGCAGTAGGGGGCGCCAAAATCCTTTTTCGCCTAGGGCACCATGCAGAAGGAAGGAAGGGAAGGAGCAGATACAAGGAACAGTTCATGTTTCTCTACAGGTAAATCTACCATCACATTGTAAAAGAAAAATCTATCAGCTGCTCAAAATGATTTTTCTTCTCAACTGTTAGGGATGATGTTGTGGATCTGATCGACTCTTATCAATATGAAGATAATCAGATGGACAACATGGATGCATTTGCAAGAGAGCCTTATGCGCTCTACTTCAAACCTCACAACACGGGTCAGTCTCTCCACCACATTCAGAATGTCATAACAGGGATTGTTCTGAACCTGCTTGGGTTGATTTGAGTCGTGACGTCTGTAGCTTGTCTGACTCATGGCTACAGAATAGGTCGCCATGTTTGTGAGTTCTGAGAGGGATTTAGTTTGACATGATAGTTAATGAGTTGATGCAGAAATTGTTTTGTACAGTGTGTGCATCCACATGTGTTCATGTTTCATAACAATCAAAGATGTGTTAAAGTACTTTTCTATAGATTGTAGCAGAATTGCATGGTGGCATAGTCAACTAGTGCAGCAGCCTTGCAATGAAAGGGTTCTGGGTTTGACTCCCAGCAGGGATCTTTCTGCTTGGAGTTTGTATGTATTCCACATGCATGCATGCATGTGGTCTTTCACAGACCAAAACATGCATGCTAATTGGTGGCGCTAAATTGGCTCTAGCTGTGTGTGTATGTGTGAATGGTTGATTGGTTATCTGATTGGACCCTGTGATGTATGAATTGCCAGTTGAGGGTGTAACCTTGTAACCCCGCCTCCTGCGGACCCTGAACAGGAAATGAGTGGTTGGATGTTTTTATTTCAGTGTTGAAGGATCTCGTGCTGATGCCAGTCCAAGCCACACCGCACCATTCAGAAAGAGAACTGGATGAGCTGTATGACTTTTTCCTGGTAGGGAGAAACAAATGGAAAACAGATGTAAGAAGCGAGGACAAAACCATGCACGTGTTCTATATACCTTCATATTAAACATATATGACCTGTGAATTATATTTACTTTATCAATTATGTTTCTTTGTATGCTGATTTTCTAATGGAAGAACACATAACAGATTCTTATCTTTGATTTCCTCTAGAATATAATGATCTTGGGGGACTTCAGAGCAGATGATCCATATGTCACTTTAAAGAAAATTGAAAAGATCCGTTTTCGCAGCAACAAGAATTTCCATTGGCTGATTGCTGATGATGTGGACACAACTACAAGGACAATAAATAATCACACCTAGCCAAACCATTTAATTTCCACAAAGAGTTTGAGATGACGAAAGAAATGGTGAGCCATCAGTCCTGATAGTATAGTAAAAGTCATTTTCTTGGTAATAATACTCATGCCCATCCTATGACAGGCTCTCAAAGTGAGTGATCATTATCCAGTAGAGGCTGAATTACTCAGTGCTCCTCCTTTTACGGAGACAATAAGTAACCAAGAATGTGGATATGCATCTCTCAACAAAGCTGTCACAGGTAACGTGCAAATCTGGTATTTACTCTGCCTACTTACTGTTAGACATGAATAAGGTTCTTGACAATATGATTTTTTTCTTACTAACCACCTTTGAAATTTGCACAACAGTTTCAGGGTGTTACAGAATTTCTCTTGCAAAAAAAAAAAAAAAAAGATAAAAGAAAAGAAAGAAGAAAGAAAGACTGGAATGCTCCATCTCAAAATGTCAAAGATGTGTCTACAGAATTTCTCTTGCGAACGCATTCACATGCAGAATAAACGAATCAAGTATTCTGTTTACATTGGGAACATTTATTTGACCTTAATGTTCGCAGAAATATCACCAATATAATGTTGTTGTTTGGACAAACAGTGGGATAACATGGAAAGGGATGGAGTTAGACACTGGTTAAATAAAAGAAAATGAGGCAAACTCATTTAGTAAGTTGAAGTTTTATCGCCGCTTTCAGGAACACGCTGAACCCAAAGATATCTGCTGCATTCAAGTCACATACTTCAGCTCGAATATTTTAGTTTTATGCATAATAGAATATACCAAACATTTTATTATTTTTTTAAGTATTCGCCTGTTATAAATATAATATAAAATACTTTATTCATACATTGTTTTTGTGGGAGTATATAGGGATCGGAGGCGTACCTAGTTTTCTACAGTGAGTAGTCTTCTGTTTGCTAGTTTTCTGCAAATCAAGTGAAGGAAACACATTCTTGTCACGTGATTGAGCCCTCTAGACCAAAACACGTAGGAAGACTCGAAGGTTGTCAACAATTGATAACTGTCCGAGTGAGTACAGGGTGTATAACTCATGGTGGATACAGTGTTACATGTGATCCTTACCTTACTGCCAACAGACAACCGGAAGTGCCACTACGAGCT
This sequence comes from Pachypanchax playfairii, assembly GCA_006937955.1. Taxonomy (NCBI): domain Eukaryota; kingdom Metazoa; phylum Chordata; class Actinopteri; order Cyprinodontiformes; family Aplocheilidae; genus Pachypanchax; species Pachypanchax playfairii. The sequence goes on along the minus strand of SSNP01000007.1, from coordinate 2,971,931 downwards.
GCCAGCAGCCAACCGGAAGTGCCACTACGAGGTGCCAGGGTCACGAATTGCGCCTGCTGTCTCTCACAACAATCCAAAGAGGTGTGCAAGCCTGCCAACTTTCTCACCGTCAACCGAACAGCATCTAAACCTACAGCTAACCGTGGTTCACCTGTCTGGTTGGCAGTCCGTCTCAATGCATCACAGAGGACCAATTTCACCGAGGCGATCATGGATGTGTATGATTTGTTTAGTAGTTGCAGAAAGGGCGACATTTGTAGAGTCAGGTAGGTAACGCTGTTTCTGTCCTTTGATGTGGTTTGGTGTAAAACTGAGCTCGATAAAGCTCCTTTTTAAATGTTTACAGCTAATAACATGTTGAAAAATATCATATTTAACATTCTTGCTCTCTCTGAGCTAACATGACCGAGAGGCTAGGTTGCTAACATTAGCTTCAGTGAACCAGCTTTTAGGTTTAGGTTAGCTGCTCAGACTGTTATTGTCAAAAAGGACCATGGTGCATTTAAAGTTTCTTTTCTTTTTGAAGTTATATATCATATCATAAAAGTGTTTTTCCAGTTTGTTTTCCAGATGATAAAAATACATCAAACATGTTCTGTGAAGTCCAGTATGGTGTAGTTGCATCAAGTGTTGCTATTTTGTGTCATGCAAAAGCACAGTTGTTATTATTATTATTATTATTCATCTGTTTAAATCTGCTGAAAATGATCTGTGTGCACTGGAGTTGTGTGACAGACAGGAACTTGTGTAAATAAAAACATTGCAGTAATTGCATTTTTCTTATCAAGATACCTTGTTGAGCAAAGAGATGTGGACCTTAATGTGAGAGATAAATGGGACAGCACCCCTCTGTAAGTATTATTGATTGACGGTCAGATCTTTTAACATCCCATCATTTTGGAAAGTTGAAATTGAGCATTTTATCCTGCAGATATTATGCTTGTCTCTGTGGTCATGAGGAGCTGGTCCAGTACCTGTTGGCTAGTGGTAAGAACTAGATTTTACTGATTTCTCCAAACCACTCAAAATAATATTACAGTAATAGTGATTTATTGAATTTTAATTTATGTATTTTTAAAATCTACTTATTTTAAAAAATAACCATATTTATTTATTATTAATTATTTTTCTCTCCATAATCATTTTTCTTTTATGGCCTTGTAAATAATTTCTTTATTTCATTAGGAACCATGTTGCTTTAAATATTATTGGTATTTTAAACTCAACAAATTCCTGGAACTTTATAGTGTGTGTTTTAATGGAAAGTTTCTTTGTATGATCCTGCATTATTGATAATTCTGATTGTTCAATTCTGCATGATGTTTGTTGTTGGTATATTTGTTTTGGATGTATTTCTATACACCTCCACACATTAACTGAGGTGTTGTAGAAGTAATGAACAATATAAGGTATACAATGCCTTTTGATTTAAGATGTGCCCAATTTAGCAAAAATCCATGCCATTATCCCTCGAAGATTATGAACGATTGTCCTGTAGATTTTATGGTCCAAGATCACGACAAGAAATTTCATTTCATTTAATTTCTATATTCACATTAGTCACATTCTTCATATTTTTATTTCTGTTTTTCTTTTATGATTTCCAAAAAAAACAATTAAATTTGATCTAAATTTAAAGACAGTTTATTTATATCAAACTACTTGTTTAATGGGATTATTTTGTGATCACCTCCGAATCCTGCTGCAAATTCACACTTGACAAGAAAACATTTTTGTCATCTGCAAACATGACCAATTTGTATATTTTTGATACTGTGCATCTCATTTATATGCAATATTTTGAACCCAGAACTGTTTCTTGAGGTACCCCACATTTAATATGAGTCCAGCTTTATACAGATGTATTTGTACTAACTGTTTTCCGCAACAATTTTTTGATTTACTTATTTAGATCTAAAAAAAAAAAGCATATTTCTTTGTATCACTTTTGCTTCACTGTCAGGTGCCAAGTGTGAAGCCAACACGTTTGATGGTGAGCGATGTGTGTACGGCTCCCTGAACGACTCTATTCGACGCCTGCTCAAAGATTATAAGTGTGTCAGTGTCCGTGCCATGCAGCGGAATGACTTTAACTATTTTCTGCACATGTAAGAGTCAAATTTCACACTTGTTTCATTGGAAAGAGCGTAAAAGGAGACACCGACCAGCACGTTGTGGCTTGTAAATGTTCAAGAAGCATTTCTGCATTTTACCATTAGGTTACTAGAGCAGGGTCAGCACAGCGATGTCAAGTTCCTGGTTCATGGACAAACATTTCCGGCCCACCGATGTGTGCTCAGCGCACGCTCAGAGTACTTTACTGAGATGTTTGAGACCAAATGGAAAGGAAAGAGCCTCATCACCCTCAAACACCCTTTGGTAAATAAAAAAAATATAGTAATTTAGCTATTTTATTGGTTACAGTTTCTTTATTTGTCTTTTTAATAAAATATGTTTTGATTTTAGATCAATCCTGCAGCTTTTGGAGCCATCCTGCAGTATTTCTATACAGGTGAGTGTGCAGCAGAGACTCTGGCCCCTAAGGTGTCAAAATGAAAAATAAAATTCACAAATATTTAGTTCTGTTGTTGTATTTTTGTAATGTTTCAGTTTGTAAAAATGCAAGTTGAGCCAAAACGTGTGAAAGGAATGTTTCCATCAGTTTTTCTTTACCTCACAGGGCGAATGGATATTGACATAAGTTTGGTGGAGGACAGTAGACGACTCGCTAAGCAGTGTAAAATGACAGATCTTATCGAAGAGCTGGAGAACAAATGTAAACAAGTCTATGAATTTGGTAAGACTTCCTGGTTCCCACCTCCACTTCTGGTCAATGGAGTAAATAAATGAAATCATTTCCACCATAAAGAGGCGGGAGCATCATACAGGAGCAAAGTATCTCCACTCTGCTCCACTGTACATCTATTACAGTGTAAAACAATATATCAATATTTCTGAATCTCCAAATTTAGTGTGTTTTTCTGTTGTTCCTGTTGATTTGTTCATGTTTTTGTTTTATACTGAAGTGTCCAATAAACCAGGAACTTGTGTGAAAGTTCTCAGCCTGGAGCCTCATACGTGTCAGCTCCAGGAGGAGATGGCTCAGTTGGCAGACTGTGCCTTGCCTACTGAACTGCGAGTAAGGACATGATTGAAGTTAAATCATGACTTTTAACTCTCAGTATCTAATTATAAATATATCAGATCTGATTCTTCTCCTCAGGTTGGATTTGGTGAGCTTCCCTTTAACCGAGTCGATCACTTCCCAACTTATCCTGACATCTGCTTCAGAGTAGAAGGTTATGATTTCTTGTGTCATAAGGTATGAACTGCGAAGCTTACACTTTGTTCCAGACACTGATGAATGCTTAAAAATACAAATATAACATTTTAATTGCGCGTGTCTTTCAGGCCTTTTTTTGTGGACGCAGTGATTATTTTAAAGCTTTGCTGGAGGATCATTTCAGTGAGGGGGGGCAGCTGCAGTCTCAGCCCAGCACGCCTGTGATAACGTTACACAACATCCCCCATGAAATCTTCATCCATGTCATGTACTACATCTACACTGATGACACTGAGGTTTGTGGTCAGAGATTATTACCAATAAAATAAAGTAAATCAAGTTATATAGACTTGTGGAGATTGTTTTATGTAAGAGATGCTGTTAAACGGGCGGCGTAGTCTAGCGGAAAGATGATCGCCCTTCATGAGAAACATGGCGGGTTCGATCCCCGGTGCCGGCAAGCTACGTCGAAGTATCCTTGGGCAAGATACTGAACCCCGAAACTGCCTCCCGGGCGCTGTTCAATATGGCTGCCCTCGGCTCCTCACCTTACGGTTAGGATGGGTCAAATGCAGAGTAAAATTTCCCCACGAGGGATTAATATAGGGAATTTAAAAAAAAAGAACATCAGAATTTACAATTTGCATATTGTAATTATGTGCAGACAGAAACACGTTCAATGTGATACATTTTTAGACAAACAGCTCCGCTGGCCCTGTAGGACGTTGGAGGGATTGTCCCTGATACAGAGCAGTTTATTCTGTGACCTTCAGATGTCTCCTGGTTTTGATCAGTAAATTTACTGCCTTTTCATGAACTTGTTCAGTCTGCCAGCAGCAAACTACTTCATTCAAAAAACTCCTTCATCCACAATTTTTCCATAATTTATTAGAGTAATCGATTAATCGATAAAAGATTTGATAGAGTACTCGATTACAAAAAATATTTGAATGCTGCAGCCCAAATCTAATCCTAATTTGTAGGATTAAAAAAATGTTGAAGGTTTTTGAGTAATGGAGTTTAAAAAGACACCAAAATGGACAATTTACTGGGAAACGATTCATTTATCATGTGAATATTTCATCATTGTATCCTTAAGGACACTGTTTTCTCTTCTTCTTGTGATTATTGTAATTAGTTGGGTCTTCTTTATGTCCAGCTGACGATGGAAAACGTGTTCGACGTTCTGTGTGTGGCTGACATGTACCTGCTCCCGGGTTTGAAACGTCTCTGTGGGAAGACGCTTGCCAAGACAATATGTGAGGACAACGTCATGCACATGTGGAAGACGGCCAAGCTTTTTCGTCTCTCTCGGCTAGAAGATCAGTGCACAGAGTTCATGGCCAAGAACATTGAGCGGGTGGGTGTTTGTGTCAGTGTGTTAATGTATAAAAGCATTTATACATCAAATGTCTAATCTCAGACCTTTTCTTTGTCCAACACATCTGTCCGTCACAGCTGGTGGAGCAGGCCGAGTTTGCCGAGATAATAATAGAAGACGCTGCGTCACTGGAGGAGCGACAGGAGACAGACTCTGTCCCCCTTGTGGACGACATCCGCTACCACATCGCCAGCAACGTGCAGACATACAGTGCAATCGAGGAGGCCAATCAGAAGCTGGAAGCCTTGGAGGAGCTGCTTTCTAACATAAATATTGACTGCTAAAGGGGGGGGGGCTTGATATTTTTAGCTGGACTTTGGAGGTTATGACAGAAATCTGTTGTGAGATGAAATTCAACATGAAAAGAAAAGAAAACCCACATATGCTTCTAATTTTTAGTTTATTTACAGCTTATTGCACAGATTTGAAAGGAGCTGATGTTTAACGTGTCTGGTATGAGATGATCCTGTTATTTAAAGTCATGAAAGGTCGTGTGTTACAAATTTACAACAGAATATCTTTGGATTAAAACAAGCATTAATTCAATTTAGACATTAGTTGTAAGTGAATAAAAGATTTGGTTCAGACTTTTTAAAAAGGGGGTTATATGCAGTACTTATGAGCAGTCAGTGTTTTACCTGCAGCAAACAGAAGTCTCACGTTCTTATAGAGGATTTAAGCTAACTGCTAGTCAGGAAACAATCTAGTTAGAATAGAGTTTCAAGATCTAAAATAACCTAAACCTCAAAGCTTTTGTAGCAGTTCAAGTAAATGCTTTCATTTTTTTACACAATTTTTCTGTTTTGAATCAGATGGTTATTTACACTTAAGATTACAAAAGTATCTGAGAGGAAAATACTACAGGATAGTGTTTGCTTGAATGGCTTTGAAGTTTGATGTGTTTTAGAAAGAGGGGAGTCTTCGTTTGAGTTGAAGTTAAAACAACTCTTTCAAGAAAGTTTCTTCTGACTCTCCAGACTTGGATCACTCGGCTGCTTTCTGCTGCAGGTAAGATACTGACTATTTAAATATAGAACTGACAGACCCTTTATAAAATACCTGAACTATCCCTGTGATCCTGACATTTCTGCCCTTCAAAGTGTACAGTGGTTTCACCCATTCTAAGGTGATATATTTCCAAATAGAAATTTTATTTTAATGTGTTTTTTAAAGAAACTAACACATTTGAGAACCATGTGTTTGTGAGAAAAACATATTCTGTTCGTCAAATTCTTATTTTAATAATAATTTTTGTGTTTCAGTGGTTTCTGCTGCACTTATTTGCCTGGAACAGCGATATTCCTTTGGTCTTTATACTTTGGTTTAACCGCCACACTCATGCACTTTGCCTAAACTAACTATGATGCACCATTTTCCAGCAAATCCTTTTTGCCTTATGTGTGTGTATACAATAAAACAAAGTTGTCAGCAATATGAGCTGTTTTATCTGGTATGCAAAATGTGTAACTGTTGCACTTAATCTTACCAATAAAACATGGTATTGCAAGCACAAAAAGTATTTGATTTCCTAATAGTTATGTGATTTAGACTGGTTTTACTTGTTCAGTAAATGATATAACATGAATTTGATGGTTGGATCCTGCATTTAGTCCTATTGCTAACAATTCTTTAGAATATTTGAAATCAAAGTCACTCTTTCCGATTGAAAGTGTAGTCAGAATATATTCAAATCTTAAGAAGAGAAACAAAATGTATTTTTGTTTTGTTTTTGTATTTTTTATTGTAAAATTTCAGAGAAAGGTGTTTCACAATGCACCAGAAGATGGCGCCATTTCTCATTTTCTCCTCCAAGCGCGGTTCGACAATTTAGACAATTCCCTGAACAAAGTATCTGAAACTTTGTAAATACTTTCTGAATGAGGCTGTTTGAAGTTGCTCATCCATCACAAGTTCACTTCAGTCCAAATCATGTAAATGGGTTTCGCAGCATGTTAGCAGTGTTTAGTGTGTGTACGCCAGTCCATGTACTTGCTTAATAATGTAATTGGAGTCCATATCCTCTATCAGTCTCATTTCATGGACCCTCAAACGTGAAGACAAGGCTGTCCGTCAGCTTATTGGAGGCTGACGTCATAAACTCCAGTCCCAGCAGTAGAACTGAGCTGCTGTTGGGACATATTACACTGCAGTCCAACCCTTTTACTATCCTCCAGAAAACAAACGTCCTGGCTCCCAGCCCAGCCTGCTAAAAGGCTTAAAGACAAGAATTAACTGTCCCATTGGTTTACTTTAGCAAAGTTTTCTTTACAAATGTTTTATGGTTGTTGCTAAGCAGCTTGATGTGTGTTTACATAAGGATGGGAATATCTTAATTATCACAGCCTATGTAAGACAAATGGACATTGTTTTATTTGCCTAGAGACTGTTTACAAGTCAAATCATGTCTTTGGTTCATGATCAACAACTTCACAAAACAGTCCTGAAGTCAGAGAACAGACATAAATCTGGAAACTGTGAAACTGGACCTGGTTAAAAGCATCATTTTAGTCTTTGTTACACGTTTAAAGCAGTCCTGAATATTTATTTTGCTTTCAGTTTCTTACAAATATTGTTTTCTTCTACCTAGTTTCCTGCTGGGATCTTCAAAAGGCAGTTAAGAAAATATGTGATCTAAAGCTATTTGCATTGAGGATGAGTGAGACTTCAGTGTCTTACTTCTTAGAATTTTACTTTTCACTTGCTAGTTACGAACAGGGATATGTTCAAATACATGGAATGTTTCAGAATAAATCAATAAGTTTCACTTTCCATTTCCTGGACTTATTGCATCCTCATCCTGCATCCTCTGAGTTCTGAGTGAATAAAAAGTTCCGACTGAAATATTGTATTAATCTGAAATATATGGTATGAAAAATAAAATGTTGATTAAAGAGGCTCTTCTGACATGCAGTATGGAGAGTGCCTTTCATTCTAATTTTTTGTTATTTTCAAAGCATAGAGAACCAGTTTTAACCTTAATTTAAAACGTGAACCTGTAAAAAGAAAAAGATAAAAATCAAGCTTGTATTTTCATTTGCTGCAATATTTCAAAAGCTGTTCTATTGTTTGTCAACAGATCGGGTCAGTTATTGTTGGGAGATGAAAACTTTGAGCTTCTCAGACTGTCCACTGACAGAACTGTCCACAATGGACCTCAGGAGACATTCACCTGACATACCATATCCAGCTGCCCTGTGTCACCTGTGGAGATCTTTATGCTCCTTGGTAACACTATCTCCAAGAACTTTAAATGGAACAACATCTCTTCATTCCTCAAAAAGGAGGATAAACGTCCTGTGACAGCTGAGGATGTTTGGTCTGCTTAAGGTGCTGCTGGTCCAGTTTTATGCAGGGTTAATTTAATCTTTCTTCTACCCCCCCCATCACAATCTGATTTATTTCAGTCCCGCCCTCCATCCAGGACTTGTGCACCTCAAGAATCAGGAAATAATCAAGAATCACCACAGATCCTTTCACCTTGGTCACTGACTTTTCAGCCCTCTTTCATCTGATAGAAGATCTTTTCTAAATGTTGGACCTGTACCTGTTATTAGATCTGGCTTCATTTTAAACTAAATGAGTTTTTTATTCATATCAGCACCTGATGAGACTCACCCATGTACACTGTCTACCCTGTTTACTGTCTGTATATTAGGCAATGTCTGTAAATAATTACACTACTTGAGAGTTACTCACAACCAGAGCTAAATTCCTTGTGTGTTGCAAACATGGCCAATAAATTTGATTGGGATTTTTGTGTCATTTGGTGATTCTTGTCCTTTTGTCAGGAGGAATAATTAAAAAAATGTTCTAGAACACGAGTCTTGTTTAGGGTCAAGCTTCACAGGCAGTTGGGTAAAATAATAACGACACAATGAGTTTTAATGAGGCCTCTATTGTTTTGTTATGACACGCATCAAATCTAACGAATCTAAATTTCCCTTAAAATGTTCCTTTACAGGGAACACAGTCTGTGCTGTGATGGGTTCTTTTTTTTCTATTTATGAGTCATAATTTCTGTCCCGTGTCCAATACCATCCATGATGAAGAACAGCCTGAAGGAGTAATATCAGTTGGATTTTGAGTCATAATGTTGTTTAAGTCAAAGATAATTTCCTGTTGAGTCAAGAAAAAACACAAGAACATTGCTGTACACTCAGCATCAACCCTCATCTGCAACATGCTGACGATGAACATCATGTTTGTATGTAAAAACACGTGTAAGTTTCATGTAGTGCCGTGTTCTTTCTCGTCCACAATCTTTCCACTTCCTTGTTTCTACATCTCGTTTTATCATTTTCTTGATGTCTGCTTCTTCACGTGACACACGGATGATGTGCACATGAACATGCAGGGTTGTGTCATTCACACCATCTGGTCATCTCTTTTCAACATGCTCATCTATATGAGGCTCACGTGTAGTAATTACATGTTAGAACAGATGGAGAAGGCTGCAGGCAGCCAGACATAAATCTGACCACCTGAGCTATAATACGTACAATAACTTTTTCTTATATCATGTTTTAAACCTCAAAATATGAAGCTTTAATTTAACAAACCAGCTTAGAAAAAAAGACTTATCAGTTAATTTGTTTCTCAGTAGTTACCTTATAAAATGAGAAGAAATATAGAGTAAATTCAGATGGATCCAACAGAAGTAATTTCACTATAAAAGCATCTTTAAAATTCCAAATGTCTGCATGCTTTTATATTTGTTAGTCATCAACTACTACTAGATATTCATAGAATCAACACAAAAGGATCAAATTCATGATTTTTCTGTATGAATTATGTAAAAATAGCAACATTTGTAGAAAAACTATGTGATGTTCATTCATTATTAATGTTTTTGAGCAGGTTACTGATTTCTCCACTTGTTTGGGTTCAATGTAACTTGTTGTAACAACCTTATAATGATAACAACTATAAACTTTATTTTGTCCCCTTTTCCTGTAGAACACCACATGTCAAATGCTACGTTCAAATTGTGGTAACAATCTTATAGTTTTTTTAAATCCTAAACATAAAAAAAACATACTTTATTCTAGCAAAAGATGTTTGATGTTGAAATAAAAAAGTTTTGTTTTTTCAGAGTATAAATAATTTGCTAATACCATAAATATCTGCTGAAGATGACATGGTGAAGCTTCATGTTCCTTACTGGAGCGCAGGTGAATAATTTCTGCCCAGACTTGTTAACTTTAACAGTTATAGTATGTTAATAGATGCACATAAACAAACTCGTGTGACTTTTTACACCAGTAAATATCATCTGTTATATCAGAAATTCCTAAGCTTGATCATATCCCTGGTTTTTAATCAGTCAGCTAGCGTCTGATAGAGTTGTTATGTAGTCAGTAGGTAGCTTTGCATAGAGTGACTTACTAAAATCTAATGAAGTTGCTAATGTGGCGCTACACTACCCAAATCCATGCGTGTCATAGAGGATTTTTACTGTATGATGTCCACTATGTGAGACATTGTATGTGCAAATCCTGATGGAGTTTTCAGAACAGGTGTGTATATATGTGACAGAGTCACTGTTAGAAACCTCCTTTTTGTTACATGAGACATAACTCTATACTGTCATTGTCAATATCCTAATTTCTCAACTGGGAGGGTGAGATAAGAGGAGAGGAATAAGCACATACTTCAATATAGACTGACCTGAAAAACTCACTAAACATCTTTAATGTGTTTTAATGACTCACTGAGTAAAAAAACACTCTAGATGCACAAATGTGTTCTGTTTCAGTGCAAATTTGGTGTCTAAAAACAACAGTTTTGACTCTCAGGTCATTTGATCAAAATCTTAATGGCGCCTGAGAAAGTTTTTTTTTTTTTTACCACCATTAGCACTTTAAGCTTATCAAGTTGGAATTCAGTTTTTCTCTTTACGCTCATGTGCAGGGCTTTCCTTGGAAATGTGATGTCAGATGCTTTTACACTTAACATAGCCGCGGTAATATGGGATTAAGCTTTACATGTTCTCTCAAAGCATTGGCAGCCAGCGGACAGAGCAAGCAAGCAAGCAGTGGTCGTATTAGTCAGCTTCGTCCAAGACAGCAGGTTCTCTTACAAAGCTGAGTAAAAATATCCAACTACTGCGTCACTGATTCATGACATTCCGAGATTCAGTCGGCAAAAGGTCTATTTTTTTGTTGTGTATGTCTCACACAGATCAGAAACATGTTGCTATTATCCCTTGTTACATGCTTTTCTTTCCTCTTCTTTGTGTATGGTACAACATGATGCTCCACCCGAGGTGAAATCCAAGGTTGTCAGTGTGGAACTTGACCAGCTTTGAAGAGATAATGACTGTGTCTGCATGTGAGACAGGATTACAGAGTCACCATGTGACTGTTCTGTCCTTAGACGGACCTCTAAGAACAGATAGGCTAAATCTGTTCAAGCCAACCTCTGGCCTTTAAATCTTCAAATGTAAACAATGAGAAAAACTAAGTAAATTACATAAACATCAAATGTAGCTCATGCACAATAAAGATAATAAACTGAAATTAAATACATGTGGCCAATTTATTCCTTTGATTTCAAACATAAAAACAGATTAGAGTATAAATTAAGTTGTGATGTCAGACTTTGAGCTGGTAATAACACTTAAAAATAATATAAAACCCCCAAATATTTGCCATCCATTCATTTTCTAAACCTGCATTTTCCTGTTCAGAGTCGTAGGGAGCGGGTATCTATCTCCAGTGGTAATTGGGCGAGAGGCGGAGTTACATCCTGGACAAGTCACCAGTCCATCACAGGACCACATAAAGACAAGCAACCACTCACACACACACATCCACGGACTATTTAGAGTTACCAGTTACCCTCGTGCACTGTCTCTTATACNGACAGTGTTTTTTGGTCTGTGGGAGGGAACTGCACATGCACAGGGAGAACATGCAAACTCCATGCAGAAAGACCCCAGCCCAGATTTGAACCCAGCACCTTCTCACTGCAAGGCAACAGCTCTACCACCTGTCACACTGTGCAGCCTCGCAAAGCATCTGCTCATAACACATCTTCTAAATATGCATCTAAATAATAATTAAGTTAAAGTTTTAGGAAAAGTGAAAATAAACAATTCCATTCCTGTTCCTTATATTAAAATTATGGCAGGAAATATGACAAAACAGGCTTGGTAAATAAAAATGAACCTTTTTTATTATTTTAGAGTGAGAAAAAACATTTTTACAAATGATCTTCTGTTCATAAAAAACCTCATCCTCACCTTCTGTGAACGGTCCCCGTCCTTCCAACCTCAGGTTCTCTATCAGAGGTCTGGGAACTTGAAGGTTCTACATAATATCTTTGCTGTTCCCTGAACTCCTGGACTGAGATGTCAGATGTTTTTCCTGGATCTGCTGTAGCCACTTCTCCAGTTTGGAAATTACTGCCTCGAGTGCTCCTGTGACCACAAGCACCACTGATACCTTCACCTTCCAGGTCTTCTCCAGGTCTTCTCCAGGTCTTCTCCAGGTCTTCTCCAGGTCTTCTCTGAGCACCAGGTAGTTTCTCATGTTCCTTTTTCCTGATGTTGAAGTTGTTTGGTATTGATATGTCAACCACCACAGCTTTCCTCTGATGTTTGTCCACCACAGTGTTCGGTTGGTTCACTATTACCATTCTGTCAGTCTGTATCTGGAAGTCTCACTGGATCGTAGCTCAGTCATTTTCTAACACCTTTGGAGGTGTTTCCTACTCTGACCTTGGCATGCAGTCCATAGTGTGCACAGATGCTCCTGTACACTTTGTCCGTCACTTGGTCATGATACTTCATGTATGTTTTCCCTGCAAGCATCTTACATCAAGGCAGTTATGTGCTGGATTGTCTCAGGGGTCTCGTTACACAGCCTACACCTGGGGTCTTGTCTGGTGTGGTAGATCTGAGCTTCTATTGCTCTGATGCTCAGGGGCATGTCCCTGTGCTGACATGATGAGTGTCTCATCATGTCCATTTATCTAATGATTTTGATGTTTGTCAATCAGTTTGACAGAATGTTCTTCTGTTCTCAACCTTGATGTCCTTCAGAACCTTCTTCTAAACTTGTTGATTACTGGCTAACATAACGAATGTTTCCATGGCAGTAAGCGTGTTGTTGTCTGTGTTTACATGTTTCTAATGCTGTAAAAACAGAGCTGTCAGGTTTCATAATAAGTTCAAAGCAATATTTCTTCAGTCGGAGCTGGAATGACTCGATGTTTGAGTTTTGGCTGCAGTACTACTCCCACTCCGCCTTGTCCTCACAGTAAATTTTGATACTTAGAGTCCTGTTCAAGTTTGCATCCAAATCATTGCAACAAATTAAATAATCACCTGATCCAACTCATCTACATCCTTGTGCATCCGTGCATGGAAAACCTGTTTGCAGCTTATTTCCAGACTTTGCCAGCATGCGTGGGTGCGCCAAATGATCTCCAGTCTGTAGACTAGAGGCAGCGCCACACATCTGCAGTGGTAAAAACTTTTGCAATATAAAATCCTATTTGTTTTGGGTTCAGCTGAAGGAGGATACATCTTTCTGCTCCTGTCTCCGTGAAAAAAAATGGTTTAAAGTTTTAAAACGACTCTCGGTGGTGTGAGCTGTACCAAGTTTATTTATTTGTTATTTCTAATAACCTCTGCATGTTCAGCAGCAACTGTTGGGACAAGGTTTGGATTAACAGTATAAAATTTGAGCCTCAGACTTTCACCCAGCAACAAGAAACACTGTTTCTGATTTGCTGAGAGGTCCCAAACTCAAAAACGCTTCAAAGCAGATGAAACCTGTCTTCTCCTATCAAATTAATTCAGTGCACGAGAAATGTCATATGTGGTGTTTGAACGTGTGAACTCACTGAAACGTGCGTCTCTCACTCAGTGTGTGAGACATTTGAGCTCTGAGCTGTGTAAAGTTAACACTGACAACTATGTGATAGATGTACAAGGCAGGTAGTGACAAGGAGAGCTGCTTATGATGGTATGTTAGATTTGCTTTTATGATTGAATTAACTATTAGCATAAATAAACTAATTAATTTGAATGCACAGACATTTTATACAACACAAATGCAACGAGCCTGGAAGGCTAAAAAGACATAAATTGTTTAATACAGCCCACTCTGTCATAACTTTGTCCTTCTGTGGATACAGCTACTATTATAATAATGTTGTAATTGTGTTTTTTTTTTTAATACTTTTGTATTTCAGTCAGTTTCCTTGCTGTTTTGTCCTCAGACATCGTCATGCTGAAATGTTTTTCTCATTGAAATTAGATCATTTCTGCAGTCCTCACCTCAGGGCGAGTGGGTGACGTTGAAAACATGCGGTTTAACTGTCACACGATGAGGAACTTCATGAGACGGAAACAAGGAAATGCAGGTAATACTGTAAAAAAGAAACATGTTTATTCCTGCAGGTTTACTCAAGTAGATCTGTTTTGTTTGTTTTTCATTTCTTTACATACTTCCTTCATTATCTGTTTTACATAATGTTATTCTGAAAGTGTTCAGTATGAGTTCACAGTCCTACAATCTTTATTTTAGAAAGAATAATATCATTTAAGTTGTTCATAAACATTGTTACTTTTATATGTGATATTTTTGTCAATTTGTGCTGAGTTCCATTTACCTCAGAGTACCAACATCCTGTTCAAGTATTACCAGTATGACAGACATCATTAAACAGCGGCAGAAATTTTCTATTTTATATTCGGATCTGAAAAATACATGGAAACTGACTAAGCACCTAAGTTTAACACTATTTGTAGAATTCCCTTTAAGATGTGATGGTTTATACTTTCTCATCACTGCTTTTTGCAGTTGATGTGGTTCTGTTGGTGTCTTTGAATCATGACCTTCAGCGTGCACTGGGGCAGTTTGCAGCTGAGTGTGTAGTGGCTGGAATGAGAGTCAGCTACTCAAAATTTGAGGTCCTGGCTCTCAGCCAGAAAAAGTTGGAATGCTCCCTTCAGGCTGGCAGTGAGTCTTTGTCTCAAGTGGAGTAGTTTAAGTATCTGGGCATCTTGCTCATGAATGATAGCAGGATGGATCAGTCAGGACTTTGTCCTCAGTGATGCGGGCACTTCTTTGGTGAAGACGGAGCTGAGCCAGAAGGTAAAGCTCTAGATTTACTATTGGTCTTCGTTCCAACCCATAACTATAGTCATGAGATCTGGATCCTGGATCCTCCGTAGGGTGGTCAGGCGCAGCCTTTGGGATATGGTGAGGAGCTCCTAGAGAGCTTGAAGTAAAGCTGCTGCTCTTCTGCATCAAAAGGAGTCAACTGAGGGGGTACGGGCATCTGGTTAGGACGCCTCCTATCAGCTCCCTATGGAGGTTTACTGGACATGTCCCACTAGGAGGAGGCCCCCGGGTGGACGGGCGGGTGGACGGATGGATTTGAACCACTGATCTTCTGGGTACATCTGCTTTATAGCTTCACATCAGTCTCCAGCTTATGAATGTTAACTAGCTTTGTATGTACATGGTGTACTACATGTGATACATATACCACAGTTTGAGAACCATAGTACTAACTTTTGTTTTTAGTGACCGGGTTACTTATTATTAAAAATACAAGTCTATAACAAAGTAGTCGACTGGATTCTGTACATTCAAACACAATGACATATTTCCACATTGAGGTGGTACAGTGTATTATGTGTGTAGCTCATTGAATCAGACACAAATCAACAGAAGTGAAAACCAATAGTTCATTACTGCACCAATCACCAACTTTTTAATGCAGCCATATTGGATTTTGATGTCAGGGTTTACCAGAACGTCTCTACTTTCTAAGTTAGAATGTCTCAGTTGATTTTTTTAGACTTGGAACTTGGAAATCCCAACTTCAGAGTAAAAACAGAATGTATCATTACTTTCCACAGCAGCCAAGAGATTCACCTACTGATTCACCACACTTAAAATTGAAATACTTTAGATAACTCTAACTGTCATTTTTAAAGTTATAATTCACTTTTGATCAAAGTTTCGCAACAATACTGACTTTTACCGTGATTTAAGTTACAAACTAAACCTTCAACTAGCAGTTAATGACAAATATTTTCTTTTCAGTTTATTGTTCAAATTTTTATCTGAAAAATGTCGTTTTCAGACAAGAAGTGTTACGCTGAAACTTTCTACAGGATTCAAAGGGGTGTTAAAATGCAAGTACATGTCAAATACATTGCAGACAATATTCAGCCAGCGCCCCTGTTGTTTTTGCTTCGTGTTCTCGAGATGAAACCTGTTATTGTTTTTTTTACCTGCACCACTTTAAGGGTAAAGGTTGTGTGAGTCATGGAAGATTTTCCACAAGATTAAGCCTTAATACATGTACGTGTAGCAAAATGAATGAAGTTTAGTTCAGAAACTGTTTCAGAATAAACATCATACAGAATCCACGAGGCCTAAAATCACCAGATATAGTGTTCACTTGAACTGTTTTAAGTAGTGAAAATATTGATTTATTACAAATTATGTTGTATAAAGCCCGAGATCCAAAACTGATCCTCCAAACTCTCTTTAAATGTTTAAAATATTTTTTCCTGTTTTTGCTTTTGGCACTAAATAGATTTTCACTAACTAATAACAAACATATCCTGGTTTACTAGAGCCTGTTTTCATTTCCACCAGTATTCTGCTAAACATGTCACCTTTTTTAACCTCGCTCCAAACTCAGTTTATGTAAATGTTTTAGCTATAAAAAAAAATGGAGCATTGGCCTTTGAACATGGTCTCCTGTGTTTATATCTGATAAGAAAGCGCAGCACGTTTCTGTTTGAACCTTTTGGAGGTCTGCTGTGATGCGTTCAGGTGCATCCGGTCTTCCAGGAACATCTGAAGCAGAAATATATAAACAAGTGTTGACCTCCTCAGCAGCAAGTCATGAATCAATGCAAAAATGTTTATTTTGTACCCCTGTGAGATTGTGGGTGACGAATGAAGAAAGTCTGAAAAAATAAGATGTTTACCAGCTTATATCTAATAATATGGATGGTAGATTATTACTGCATGTAGGTTGTTGAAGTTAAAGGTGCGCATGTGTTTAAGTGACAGCTTGTCTTCAGATAAATATTGACACCTATTTAACCTTGCACAGGAATCCCACAGTTGTTAACTGTCTGTTGCATGCCAGCAGCCTTTGTTCAGTCATTGTTCGCCCTCTGAGCAGGACCCAGTATTTAAACAGACCATGAACAAGCAGAGAAGACGTGTTACCTTATTAGGCTTTGTTATAAGCTGACATTCTGCTTGTTTACATTTCCTAGATAATGAATTGTGCAAGAGGATGAGATTAAAATAAATGCTGTGCCAGAAATAATCCCAACATGTAGCAAAATAAAATGTATTTTCATACAAAGATGCTTGAAAAGGATGTTACAAGAGGATAATTATGAGAATTTTGTCATTTTGAAATCCGCTCGGCATCTTTTTTGTTCTGGATCATAAATCAAGTTCCACACAGACAAACCTACACTCTGTCCTTCTCTTCCTCTGAAATGTCCTCTGTGTCTCTAACATGAATAAGAAGTGTGTGTGACACTCACTCATCCCCCACCACTGGGCTGTGTGTGTATGTTTGTGGGCAGGGAGTAGTGGAAAATTACAGTCTTCTACATTGGTACCTGAGTTTTCTGTGACAGAGAGGCTGTGTCCAATCTCCACTTTGGATTTAATTGTCTTTAGCCAAGAGGCGGGCCCTGCTGTCAGCTCCACTTCGTGTGACCCCTGTCTGCATAAAGGCATTCAGTACAGAGGAATGGTGACAGCTGAGAGAGAGGAACACTATACATAGCTGCAGCCATGAAGGAAATGTAAGTTTTGATGTTTGTCTCTTTTTAATTTCAGTGAGAATGGATTTTCTCCCACGTTGCAAGTAGTCAGCAATGTTTTCTTTTCTTTGAATGGAATTAACTCGAGAAAATAAAAGCTGTGTGATAATTTGTTTTACTCTGAAAGAGTCTCTTTGTTAAAAGCTTAAATACACAGAGGAAGGAACTGCAAACAGGCTTTGTGATTGTCTTTGGTGATTTATAATGCTGCGAGAGGAAGAAAAAGGAAGTGATTTTACATGGTGCTACTTTGAAGATACAATGCTCATAGTTTCCTGTAATCGCTTCTGAATTTGTATCCAGGTTAAAACATGTGGAAGGGGTTTTCTTACGGCTACCAAACAGCAGGCAGGTGAAGGCACATAAAGCTGAGAGTAAAAGGCAGGAGAAAGGGATAAAGGGGGAGGGAAACAGGATGAGAAAAGAGAGCGTGCACAAACTGATCTGGTTACATAAGCAGGTTTGAGAATGGAAAGCAGTCCGAGTTAACTTGTCATGCACAACAGAAAGAGAGAAATCCTTGAAAATGATGGGACACAGTGTGCACACAGCATCAGTGAGCCAAGAAATTCCTCCAGTGGGAATGTGAGAGCTGGTTGTTGGTCCATGTGCTCTTAAAATGAGGAAGGGACATTATTTATTATTGTTGTCATGATAATTATCTTGTTGTTATCCGGACTATTTGCATTTTTGACTTATTGTCCTTTTGTTAAGTGTTCCAAGTCCTCTGTCAGTAAAAGCGTGACTTTTTTTCGTAATATCTGCTTTTGTCCCAACTTCCGCAGTCTAAGTTGATCTTGTGGCAGGCGTCAGCTAAAGGGGAAGTGTTTAATGTTGCTCTGCAAACTTCTCCATTTGAGACAAACCTTTAAGAGAAGGAAACCATTTTTATTGTTTATGTTTAACCTCATATATTCACATATTCTGTTATGTGGTGTCAAATTTTATGCAGTTTATTCTGTCATGGTATGGGTTTTCCCGTCTGCTCTTTGGGCCGTGTGGGAAATTGGATACCTTGTTCAGTCATAACAAATAATTCTTGGAAAGATGGTTTACAGTGTAAACAGTCATGTGATCTCGAGCTGTAGTAGCTTCCTGAGATCAGCCACCACTTCGACAACGCAGATGGGACGTCTTGCTATCTCAGCGTAAATTCATTTTACAACAAGTTGACTCATAAACTTCAAGAAATGACTGTCCCACAAGTTCCAGCTGGTTTCCAAAGGCACTGCCCTTCCTTTTCTTTCAATGACAATATAACCCCCCTCTGAGAAAAGAATCCCTTATGAGAGAAGAGACAAAACAAAGTGCACTTGGGATTTAGAAACTGTTTCATGAAACTTGTTGAATGTTTTCAGTTTAAAATTTGACTTCGTTTTTTTTACTTTGAGTTTTATTTATTTTGTTCCTTTTCTGAAGCAAATAATCTCCCTGAACAGTCAGTGTGAATGACCTCTATACATCTTGCTTCAGATTAGTTAGATTACTTGCATTGAACTGCGTATATCGTGCTCACACAGCAAGCTGTAAGGCAGTCAGAGGATGGTATAATCTCCCTAATGCTGCTCCCAGTCTGCTGTTTTATCCCTTTCAGCTCTGTCTCTTTCACTGTCTACGTGTCTTACGTGTTTGTTTTTATTTTTTTCCGTTTGAAGCATGGCACAAAAGGAGAAGCTCCAATGTCTGAAGGACTTTCATAAGGACACCCTTAAACCTTCACCAGGAAAAAGCCCAGGTACTCGACCTGAGGATGAGGCTGAAGGAAAAGTCCCTCAGAGGGAGAAGTGGGCGAGTAAGCTCGACTTTGTCCTGTCTGTGGCCGGAGGCTTTGTTGGATTAGGAAACGTGTGGCGCTTTCCTTATCTTTGTTATAAAAATGGTGGAGGTAAGGACATCAGATGCAAAAGTGTTGCATCAAAATGTTTAACCTGTAAAGAAAATTCCTCATCTCTTCATACGCATTCCTCAGGTGCATTTCTTATCCCTTACTTCATCTTCCTGTTCGGAGGCGGCCTGCCCGTGTTTTTCCTGGAGGTCGCGCTGGGCCAGTACACGTCTGAGGGAGGAATCACTTGCTGGAACAAGCTCTGTCCAATCTTCACTGGTTCGTGAAACAAACACATTTCTTCACACAGAAAGACGTTCAGAGATCAGCATCATCACAAGCCTTCGATGACAACTTTCTTTAATATTTAACCCAAATATAAAACATATTTTATCTGCACAAAACCTCTGTCCTAATTTCCTGTTACGTGGATATTATATTCATACTAAAAGTGTGATTTTCTTGGTCTGAGCTTGTTGGTCTGCTTTCCTTTAAGCAGATATTCTCACAACACTGAGGCTAAAAGTTAAGACTAATGAACATGGAGGATCTAAGATCACGTGTTTATGTTGGCAAAGAATCAGCTGAAACCAAATACTGAAATGTACACACACACAGAAGTGAGTTTTGGTTGCCATAGAAACACACTATGATGGGAAAAAAACATTAAATTGTCTTTCAGTAGCATTATTTCACATGGCAGATTCATTTCTTTATCTTAGAGGTGATAAATACTATGTTCCCAGCGACGGAGCCGTCTCAGTCAGTGAAGACAGCTTTTATAGACCTGACGTCTCTGTGTGACAGCTGTAGACAAGCAGTAACGCACCGCACCCTCTGCAGCTGCCATGACACCTTTACGCGTGCCCTCAAAGGGAGAAGTCAAATGAAAAGAGAGGCGACTGTTTCTTTAAAAACTGACAATTGACTCTGCTTTTACAAAATCGCAGGAGCTGCTTCAGTCCACAAACTGGCGAATCACAGATCTTTAGAAGAGTTATTTCTTACTTTTTTTTCCATCACACAGGGAATCCGTGACTTCACTCTCAGCTTGCTGGAACACAGTCAAGTACACACACCTGTCACAGCACTAGTGTATCGGTCAGTTTGAATTTAGAATGTGGGAATGAGGAGGTGGGGGTGTCAGAGATGATAAGTTTAAAAATAATCAGGGGTTGGGGGGGGGCAAGGGGATTTCTGTGTTCAGGTTTGTGACAAAGTCATCTAAAAATAATAAATACACTGAGGACATCAGAGTTCATGTAATGGTAGAAAACTCAAGCTAGCCTGGGAAGTTAGTTAAATTAGTATAGCTTGAATTTAAAGTTGAACTCTAGACAATTACATTATTTTACAGATAATGATGATGATGGTGAATAACTCTTAACTCATGAAGTATCTAAAGGTCTTATGGAAGCAGATCATACACTTGTTAAATTCATCCTACTCTCTCGTTTTGTCTGCAGGTATCGGTTATGCTTCGATTGTGATTGTATCTCTTTTGAACGTCTACTACATCGTGATCTTGGCCTGGGGACTTTACTACTTGTTCCAGTGCTTTCAGCCTGAGCTGCCGTGGGCAAAATGCAATCAGCCATGGAACACAGAGCACTGCATAGAGGACACAGTCCGCAAGAACAAGACCCTCTGGCTGGCAGCAAACTCGACCAACTTTACCTCCCCTGTCACAGAGTTCTGGGAGTGAGTATTCACTGACAATATGTCTAACTTGTGCACACACACACACACACACACACACACGTGAATGCAGTGAACTAACACTGACTCTTTATCTGGTTTATGTAAACATGTTTGACCAGGCACCATTCTTTCGTGAAGTTTTCCATTTCCCTGCTTGTAATTTAAAAAGTTTATTTCTGCTGCATTTTTTTACGAGGTAAATTCATTAACTCTCATCACAAGACTTTTTCAAAATGTCAACCGCAAATTTTCTATTTTCTATTTCTTCCTGAAATGTCTAAATCTGATTAAAGTTCATGATAACAAATTACAGTGAATACATGTTTATGCCAAATTGGACTCTCGAATTTTCCAGAATTATAAATGAGTCAAAAAGGGAATAATGTCTGTTTGATATCTCATTTTTACTATTTTATTAATATTATCAAGGTCACAAATCATTTAGAAAATATTTTATATAGAAGAATGAAAAAAAAAGACTGAAATATACAGCATTTTTAATCAAATCTCTTATTCTCATTACTTTTAATCTGTGTGTTGCTTTGTAGACGTAACGTCTTGAGTATCTCCACTGGGATTGAGGACATTGGGCCCCTGAAGTGGGACTTGGCCCTGTGTCTCCTGGCAGTTTGGGTTATCTGCTTCTTCTGTATCTGGAAAGGAGTCAAGTCCACTGGGAAAGTGAGCGCTAAAGCATTTCCTCATTCTGAACCTACTGTGTTGCCTGTTTAGGTCTTTACGTTTGACATCTACCTAAAAAGATTATTTAAGACAAAATCAGCTGTAGGTTTTTCTGAAAGTTTGTTTGTGGCTAGTCAGACTGCCGGTTGTTATCAGGAGCTCCTTTGTTTCAGAACAGAATCTGGGTCAGAGTCAACAGGAGGTACTCTGAAGAAGATGATTAACTCTATTAGGAGCTATTTGTGCATTTAATTTCCCAAATGGAAGGTGCACTTCAGTAACAGCAAGACCTTAAATGACTTCGTGTTTAACCAGATAACAGTTCAGGAAGTGAAAAGATTTGACAGATTATATTTCTATCTTGCCCAGGTGGTTTATGTAACAGCGACTTTTCCATTTGTGATGCTAATCATACTACTCGTGCGTGGTGTCACTTTGCCTGGAGCAGCTGAAGGGATCAAATTTTATCTTTACCCAAACCTTACTCGTCTCCAGGATCCAGAGGTAGGTTCAAATATTCTGATTCTCTTCTCAGTTGCTCTTTAAATCAGTATGACGTTTTTGTAAATGTATATTGGTTTTCTGATATCATCTGTCGGCTTCTCTGCTGTGCATTTCAGGTTTCAGAACTGGTAACAACATGCCACATGTGTGTCTATCTTAGTATAATAACTTGAACCAAACAGACACAAAGTGCTCAAAATAATTCAGTCACTCCTGCAGCGTTCTATTACACTCAGTCATGCTCTAAGGTTAACTTTCATGGAAAAACAGCACCTTCTTCTTCATGTCACTAGTAGCCATTAAAGAGTTGTTGGTTACATCCTGAAGCTGTCAGCAGAGTCGTAAATCTCTCCGAAACGACTTTCTGACCACGTGCAGGAGATGAAAAGGCTTCAATCAAAGCAGTACTGAATAACTTTTAAAACTTTAAGCTACAATTTTGAAACTTGTCTAAGTGGATACTCGCCGAAAAACATGTTTAGCTTCATATTAGACACTCTGGACCCTCCAATGGCTTTACAATAGACTAAATAACCTCCGTAATTCGGGTCTCTATGTTTCTGTCTCTACAGGTATGGATTGATGCTGGAACCCAGATTTTCTTCTCCTATGCAATTTGCCTCGGTGCCATGACGTCACTAGGGAGCTACAACAAGTACAAATACAACTGCTACAGGTGAGTTGTGTTTCCACAGGGAGGAGTGGGACTGTTAATAGTGACAGCAACTCGTGTCAGAGACAGTTGCGTGAAAAGAAAATGGGAACTTCGGTTCCACCTGTGTTCATTAACATCCTCCATGACATATGTGTGACATAGGGACTGTTTGCTGCTGGGAGGCCTCAACAGCGGTACCAGTTTTGTGTCTGGCTTCGCAATATTTTCCGTCCTGGGCTTCATGGCACAAGAACAAGGGGTGGACATTGCCGATGTGGCAGAGTCAGGTACGAGGGTCCAAGGTGACAGCAGCAGTGATGGTGGGCACTGCTGCTTATAGTCAAAAAAGAAAAAAAAAACAATTGGGGATGTAAAATTTCTGAAAGTTCAAAGAAGAAAAAGTCCTCGTAAGTAGTTCAGACAAAATGCTGCTGAAAAGAACTGGTATCGGCAATTGCACACTCCTTGAATGAAACCCTCAAAAACAGAAATCAAACTTGTTCCTTGAATGTGAAGCATGTTTCCTTGTTTCCTGAGGACAGATTACATTGCATTGGCCAAATGCCATGTGTTTTATCTGCCCAGTGAACTGCTGTGTTAAGGAGCTCCTGTTTCGGACTTTTCCCACATTCATCCTGCTCATATAATTGACCAGCTCTTCTGACCAGTGGATAATACTCAGAAGATTGGCACTGCACTGTATATATTAAAATGTACATGTGAACTTGCAACCTGAGCTGATATTTCTGTCCGTAGCGCCGCACTGTAAACACAGTTTTATTACCATGCTGTGGATTTGAGGTGGATGTCATCCGTTCTGTTCCTGTCTTCCTGTATTTTCTTTGTGAACTTTGAAGGATACGCACCCTGTTTTGGTGTGCTTAAAGCAGTAGTTTAGATCTTTTGAACTGAGTTTCAGTGAAAAGGTTATGAAGAATTATTATCTTATCTGTTACCCGATGAATGACCTCAGTCGGGAGAAACAGAGATTGTTCACAGAGCTATTTACAGCCTGTATGTTAATTGTTCATAACTTTTCCACATAAATCTACTTCAAAAGATTGGAACTGTCTCTTTAACTCTGCTTGTTTTTTTTATTATGAAATTTTCTATAGATGTGAGGTTAAACTAAAACTATTCCATTTTAATGTACATTTAAAAATTTCTTATTTTAAAACATATTATTTTTGTTGAAGAAATGACCTGCTTTTTCTTCATTTGTTTAAATGCTGACTCTGTCTGATTTCTCAGATTTATCACTAAGTGCTCTGTTTAGTTCTGCCAGATTAGTTATGGCACACAGTAAGTAGGGTGTAACTTAGCATTTTATGGAAAATCAATGCATTTAAAGACATAAAGCTAAACAAATACTCAGAATTATTACTGTAGGACTGAAGAATGTCAGTTTACTCAGTACAGCAAAATGTTTTATGATGTTATGAATTTAATTCATTGTCATTGTCTTGTGCATTGTATTTTGAATGTTGACTCTTGTCCTGCACATTAACACGTGCAGGACAACTTCAGCTTTAAGAAAATTCCTCAAGTTAATGTTTTATCCTCTTATAGTTATTAACAAGCATCACCAACATTAAGTAAAGTTAAAATTATCTTATGTTCTTATTTTTGGTCATGCTAAATTTACATGCCTCATTAGATTTACTACACATGTTTTTCAGACCCCCTATGCATGCCGTCCTACTTTAAACCAGATAGAAGTGTTAATGATATTCTTGTCCCCTTCTCCCTGTCCCCTCTGTGATCTTGTTCCAGGTCCTGGCTTGGCCTTCATCGCCTACCCTAAAGCTGTGTCCATGATGCCTCTGCCAACACTGTGGGCCATCCTTTTCTTCATCATGCTGCTGCTCCTGGGCCTCGACAGCCAGGTTAGTGTTTCTACAATCCCCTCAAGTCCTAGTTCCTTTTGATTTGTTGGCTCCAGACAGTTTAATACAGAATCTCTTTGATTTCTACCTGACACGTCCAAGGTTTCAAATTGCTGACAGGTACAGACAGTAAAAGACTTTTTACAACCTCTTCATTATGTCACAATTGAAAGTGCATGTAAAAACTTGTCATACCATAAAATAATCTTGCAGAAGTGGGTGAATGTTTGACAATCATTTGTGTAACTGAAGTCATTATGATAACCTGAATGCAACCTGTCAAACTTGGAAATGAGGCAGAGCTTTGATTAAGAAAACATAATCCCAAGTAGACAAAACACAAACATGCTCGTGGGATTCTTGAGCTGTATCACATTTCCTGCTTCCAAGTGTAATTCTACTCCCTTACTAAGTCAGTCCTACATACGCCTGCCTACGCATCGTAGCCAAGAGCAAGATCAGACCAAGCCTTTAAACATGAGCACATACTCATGCAAGTGTTTTTCCTTCCATGAGAGAAATTGATGTGTGTTTGTTTGTCATTCCAATATAAATGTATTGATATGAATGCTACATTTTATTTGCATCACTTTGACATGCAACACAGGAGGATGTTCTTAGTAAATCAGTTTATTTTATTTGGAAGATTAGGAGCAACTTGACAAATTTATTATAACAATTTACTGATGCAACGAGGAGACTCATGTGGGCAGGAAAGTACGCAGACAAGGTTACTGAAACGGTGATTCACGCTCGTTTTTGTTTCTGTTGTCTTGGTAGCAACAAATCTGTTTTGCCTGCACACAAAAGCCATCATCCGCATTACACCAAGGAGTTAGAATTGTCTCTTGTTTCCACAGTTTGTTGAAGTGGAAGGACAAATCACCTCTATTGTGGATCTTTATCCGTCCGTTCTCAGGAAAGGTTACCGCCGAGAGATCTTCATTGCAGTGATGTGCTTCATAAGCTATCTCCTGGGACTCGCTATGGTGACAAAAGTAAGCTCCACATGGAGTCACTTCAGTTCACTTGTCAGAGTCTCTGTGCTTTTCCTTCCTGCTGTTTTCAAAAAAGCAAGAGTCTATACTTGGAAAAACAACTGAGATAAAAAAAAACAAAAAAACATCTGTTTGTTTTGTATTTTGGTCAAAAATGCCTTTGTATGTCATTTGTCACAATGTGCACGTGAATGGAAAAATTTGGAATGCAGGTTTCCATGTAGCAGTTTACCATTGACATCCCAGCACCTGTTGAACTCTGCCTTTATTGATCTGCTGCCAGCATTCTTGTGTTCTACTTTCAACATGCCCTCACAGTTTTATAACCCTGTTGAAGCTTTGACCACACTCATCTAGATAATTAATTCAGCTTTTGACTGTTTGTTTGTTTGTTTGTTTGTTTTCAGGGTGGCATGTATGTGTTCCAGCTCTTCGACTACTATGCAGCCAGCGGTGTATGCCTTCTGTGGGTTGCATTCTTTGAGTGCATTGCTGTAGCCTGGGTGTATGGTAAGTAAAAACAACTACATCTGTATCATGTCAAGTAATAATTTACAGGAGTGAGTAAAAAAAAAAAGGTCCAGAAGGATCTCTGTGGTAGTTAACAGAAGTTGAGGGCGGTTTACATGTCACCAATAAATAAGTTTAACTGCAGGACTGTTATGGCTTTGAGGAAATTAGAATAAAATCCCCCCCCCCCC
>SSNP01000007.1:2908778-2945466 GCA_006937955.1 Pachypanchax playfairii | reverse complement strand
GTTTGTTTGTTTGTTTGTTTGTTTGTTTGTTTGTTTGTTTGTTTGTTTGTTTGTTTGTTTGTTTGTTTGTTTTCAGGGTGGCATGTATGTGTTCCAGCTCTTCGACTACTATGCAGCCAGCGGTGTATGCCTTCTGTGGGTTGCATTCTTTGAGTGCATTGCTGTAGCCTGGGTGTATGGTAAGTAAAAACAACTACATCTGTATCATGTCAAGTAATAATTTACAGGAGTGAGTAAAAAAAAAAAGGTCCAGAAGGATCTCTGTGGTAGTTAACAGAAGTTGAGGGCGGTTTACATGTCACCAATAAATAAGTTTAACTGCAGGACTGTTATGGCTTTGAGGAAATTAGAATAAAATCCCCCCCCCCCCTGCTCAGTTGCGATTGGCCCTCCAGAGTTGCCTCCTGTCAGATTATATCCTCCTACTGTTAGTAAAAACAAAACTTCCCTCCAAAGGAAAAAGCCTAAATGCAATCAAAGCAATGCTTCATTGTACGTCTAATGTTGTTGTGGTTGAATCACACAGAACCTCTTTTCACTAACTTTGTTTTGGTGTTGAATGGAAGCTCTGTTCCCAAGATCGGTGGCTTCCAACTTTGAGGATAAAAGTGCTAAAAGTCTCATAATGAAGCAGCAAAGTGCAAAACTCTGGTTGAAAAAAGTCGTTTTCACTGAACTGCAATCATTTCATAAGTTTAACCTTGTTTTTTTTTTACTTATTCTTTAAAAAGTTGTTTCTAGATTTTGTTATGAAATAAAAAAAGTAGGCCAATCAATAAAATAAACATTACTTTATTATTTATTTGATTAAATTCATCTGACAGACATACTGCCTGACTGTATGAGAAATTAGGTTGTGCATCTTTTGCAACTTTTTTTTCAGTTTATTTCATTTGTATTTGTTCATTTACCAGTGGCTTTAAAAAAAAAACACTTATTTAAAAGAAAAAAAAAATTCTAAACAAAAAGATAGAAAGATTTAAAACAATGAACATGACCCATGAATTATGTTGCAAGACCACAATAAATGACTCTAATCTGTAGATGTTATGGACAATGATTAATGACCTACAGAAACAAAGCCATGACTGTTTCTAGCAAATATGTGTAAAACACCCAATGGAAAAAATATGCTGCAGTTTCTGGTAAACATCACAGATGAGGGCCTATGAGCCTGCAGTCTCTGCAGGTGGGTGTGAAGGTCATCTTGCAAGTAGAAACAATGTTCAGTAGAGACAGATCTTATTGGACCCACATATTTACTTGGCAGAGACATATAATATGTCGTCTCTTATTTATTGTTTTGCTCTGGTGTTGGGCAGGAGCTGATAATTTCTATGACGCAGTTGAGGATATGATTGGCTACAGACCAAACCCGTGGATGAAATGGAGCTGGACCATAATCACTCCTGTCCTCTGCATGGTGAGAGCAAGTGTTACTTTATATGATGGTTGGTGGGGCGGGGGTGGGGGTGGGGTGTAAATGTTAGATATGTTCATAGTTGAACTTTCCAGGTCACGGGGGGCTACAAAGCTTGTACTAAGTGCAACATGTGTTTGTTTTTCAGGGTTGCTTTGTCTTTTCTCTGGTGAAGTACAAACCTCTGACCTACAACAAGGTGTATGAGTACCCTGAATGGGCCATTGGTTTGGGTTGGTGTTTGGCCTTGGCCTCCATGATCTGCATCCCCATGGTGATGGTTATCAAGATCCTACAGTCAGAAGGCCCTTTGATTGAAGTGAGCTGACATACCTTTCTATCTGCAGGAAATACAAAATGAGCTTCCTAAATTTGATCTACAACTTCTCATTCAGTTGACTGAACAAAATGTCAATCAAATGAGAAAGTGTGTTAATTTTTTTACTGGTTGTGTATTTGAAACTTTTATGAGTTGGTAAATCAGCTGTGTTTATAATGTTCAGCTCAGTATTACAGCTGTGTGTTACTGTAATGACAACAAACAAAGTGCAAAGTGTTTTTTGTACTTATTGGTCCTTTTTTTTTTTTTACACAAGACCAGCTTATCCCAAAAATATAATTAATGATAAAAACAATAGTTATAAATGGATACGATCAGAAGAAGACAAACGGAAGTGTTTTTATTTGTTTCATTTTGGGAGCTTTTAATCAGTGTTTGTATGGTTTAGGTTTAGTTGAAAGTCTTGTTGCTGTCACTTTGGGAACCACTGTTAGACTACAGTTAGACAGTCTGCAGAGACAAACTAAAGAAAAAATATTTACCCTATAAATAAAATACTATTACAAGACATCTGATATTGAACATTTTATGTCCCACTAGACCTGTTGGGTGTTTTCATCTGACCATTTCAGTTGTTTTAGCTACAGTGGCTCTTCTGTTTGTGCAAAATCATAAGCTATCTAAATCTTTTGGTTTTAGTTTCTGACCTCAGCAGTGGAAATACCCTGAACCAGCATCTAACATCATGAAATATTAGTCATTCAACATTTTTACTCCAAATCCTCAGTCTTCACTCTCGGATTCATGTATCCCACTCGGTATCAGATGGTATGATTAATGAGATTATCAGACTAGTTCTTGTAGATATGTACATTTTAATACAATTCAAATGCTTGTGAACTATTCTGTAGCCTTGATTTAAATATTTTGACGTTTTACCATCTTTGGTTTTAAAACTGGACCTCACTAGATCATATTAGGCAAAACTGAAAGGCCAAGAAAGTGTTCATGGTGTCGTACTTTGACGATATAATATCCCTGCAGTAAAATAGCAGAAGGTAAAATAATTCTAAATAAAAAGTAATTACTGAGGCTATAATCTTTGGTAAATAAAACCATTTTCTTTCCTTGTTTTTCAGTTTTACCTTTTCCACAAATAGGGGAGTAGCTGGTTTACCAGTGAGATTAAAAATGCCTGTTTAACTTTATTGGTTTCATTTTTCCAACTTGCAAATATCTTTCACAAACAACTCATATTAGGAGATTATTTTGCTAACACATTCGTACGCTACCATCTCAACTGTCCAGCAGCAGTAAACATAACCAGCTTTTTGAAACATCAACAAGCATGTTATCATATTTTCATGAGAGACGAGGTAAAGCAGTTAAATTAACGAAGCTGACATTTTTTTGCAGATGAACAGCGATGGATGTTTGCTATTTTAAACTCAATCACTGTCATTTCAAGCCTCAAACATGTTCCGTTTCTGACGATCATTAGCCTAATGTCTCATCTCCTTCCCTCAGAGAATCAAAGGGGTGGCAGCCCCGGCAAAGTCAGACGTGAGCTCTCGGCCTAAGGAGTACAATGTGAAGTGCAGCGAGCTGACACAGCCCCTGGACCCAAACGGGAACAATGGCTTGATCAAGCCCACCCACACCATTGTAGAAACAATGATGTGAGCGCTCTCTGTGAGAGGAATAAGACTGATGTGCTTACTGTGTTGTCATATTTGCTAACTTCAATAAGGGTAGGTTTACATTGTCAAATATATATATTCATATTAGAGATACTCTGGTTTGATTACTATTACAATATATATATTATTGCTATAATTTGTTGTAATTTTTTTTTTTTCTACTCTACTGATATTGTTGATGTTACAATTGTTGCTGTAGTTGGCACTGATCTCAGCTTGGGCAGTATTTTCAGGAGGCACATGTTCAATGTTTACTACCTTACTGTTGATTCTGGAGAGATTGTTCAGGAAAAATGTGTTTTTGGTATAATGGGAGAAAAGAGAAGATGTTTCTCATAAATTCAGGTAAATGAAAAAATATAGAAAAAACTCAAATATTCGTAAACAGTCACGTTGCCCTAACCTTTAATTTTCAATAGATTTTAAATTAACGTACTTCTACCAGCAGTATATCTCTGTAACATATCAAAGGGCAACATGGAGTGTTCAAAGTTCATTTTACTCATCATTTAAGTTGCATGTTGATCAAATCTTTGGTCAGATGCTGTGAGAAATGCAACGATCCATTATTCCAAACAATTTATTTAAAAAGAGCAACAAAAGAAAGCGAGAGGAGAAAAGGGACGAGGCTTTTTTAGAGTATTTGTACGCTGTCTCTGTGACTACTGTAGTCAACCCCAGTGCATTTACTGAAACCTCTCTTTGCACTTTTAATGTTATTTCACCTTTATTGTAATATTTTGTTCTTGTTGTGCAAAGTTTTGCACTTTTATTTGCAACACATTTCAGGAGGAAACATACTGAGCTTCTAACTTTTTGATATTGTAAACTTTAACAAAGAACATCTAGTTGCCTCTCTACTAAGATGATACAGAGGATGACGATTATATCAAATTCTCTGATTTTTAGTAATTAGTGGGGTCTGTGAGAACAGCACTTGGTTTTTTTTTTCTAAACAACCTGACATTTCTCTCCTTTCGGCTCTACAGAGCGACTGGATTTTAGTTTGTAAGGTAGAGCCATATTTGCGTGGTAGAATTTTAAGTGTTTATAAATCACATATGCCTTTTTCTAACAATTTTATACTGTATCTGAACACCATCACTAATTCATTATTTTGCTAAATTCTCAGCGATATGTTGTTTTGTTTTCTTTTTCCATAAGAATTGTTTCAATCCTGTTTGACACTTTTTCAGTGGACAGGAAAAATATCACAGTGACATTTTCTGTTTATTCAAAATACATATAATTGTGGAGGGGAAAAAAAGCACAACTCATATAATTGGATGTAAAATCTAAACATGTGTTTTTGAAATGTGCAGAAGCCACCACAGACTCATCATGCTGCTTACTTGGAAATTTAAATGAACCAAAGTTTTATTTTTATTTTTTTTCTCACAGATTAATCCCCTTCAAGATGCACATTGCATCATTTCTGTATAGATAAAATAAAACATTTTCCTTGGACTTTGGTGATTGTTTTCTCTCAAATTAAAGGAAGTTACATCTTATTATAAAAACGCTAATTCAAGAAAAGCCAATTCTTCCGAGATGCTGCAGACTTCATTCATTCTTGTTGTAGATTTCTTGTATTTTACCTGCTTCATAAATAATATGCTGGATTGAGTAATACACTCTGAGGTGTCTCATCACCCTCAGAAATTGCTTATGTTAAGCCCCGCCCCCATTCACATGACTTAGCAAAATGGCTCCTTCTAGGTGTGATGGGTAAGAAGCCGAATTCTCATGTCATAAGAATGAAAACTGTGGATTAAATCACATTTTCAGTCAGAAGAGGACATTTATGTTAAATTTAACCATTTGGTGTTTTATTTCTCAGTCACTGAAATCCAGTGCAGACACTGTGTGTAGGTTGATTTGGTTTCTAAAACATTTTAACTACTCAGAAGATCCACACAGATGATTAAAACACGACAATCTTTTTAGACATTTTTGAAAAATCTCACTGATTTAATTAAACATCTGCAGAATTATTGAATAGGTTTAAAAAGTGACAACTGAAGACTGAAATTAACAGAGTCTGTATATATGGAGCATTTCTAATTTGAAAAAGAGAAGTTTCTAATGATGAGCTGCTTGGTAGTGAAAACTGTTCCTTTATTGCATAAATAGTAAATGGCGTGTACTTGTATAGCGCTTTACTCGGGTCCTACGACCCCCAAAGCGCTTCACACGACAGTTTTTTGTCATTCACCCATTCACACACACACACACACACACTCACACATTTGCATAATATATGAAGGTCCTGGGTTTGACTCCCAACTGGAGCCCTGCTTCAGGATGTTTGGTTTTCCATGTTGTGCTCTTCTTTGTTTGGGTTTTTCGTGTAGTTTGATTTCCTCCCAAAGTCCAAAAACATGAATGTTAGATAACCTGGTGACTCCAAATTACCTTTAGGTGTGAATTATTGTTTTGGTCAGACTGGCGTAATATCCAGTTTGTAACAGCCTTTTGCTTAATGACTATTCTAGATGGGAACCAGCGCCCAGGAACCCTGAACAAAAATGATTGGATAGAAATTTCTTACAGCTAGTAAAATTTGACTTGTGGGTTGTTAAAAAAGTATGTAGCATTTCAACAAAATGCATCTCAGTTGACTTTTTACTTTATATTTTACTTATATTACTGTTGTATTGAATCATAATCACACGGAAGGCAGGAGAGCAAGCACTAAACTGAACTTTAATAAACTGGTTTTCTACTTTATTGTCATAGAAAAAAAGACTCATTAAAAAAACAAATACTATACAGAAATGCTCATGTAGTATAAATGAAACACTGTATATGTCTACATGTTTCTGACAGTAAAAAACAGTAAATAATATAAAACTTTAAAAAATAAGTCTCAATACACATGACATGACAATAAAAGTCAAATTGTAAGATTACTGTCTCAACAGTAAATTATCCTCCAAAGCTACAACAAACGGAACAGATTACAAAAATCACTAAAAACTAAAAGTGAATGTTCTTTGTTTAAAAAATAAAAATCCCAGAGATCCCACTGCAGAAGATAATTATCGGAACTGTTCGAGTATAGTTAGAAACTCATTAACATAATCTGACATATGAGCAGCTCATACAGTAACATTTCAGTGTAACACAGATTTGACCTTTTAGTGCAAAATGAAACAAATGTGGTTTGTGTACAGAAGTCAAATCGAAACATGCTATTCGTGAAATTGAAACTCAAATCTTTGAAAATGCATCAGTGTAAAATGAAAATCATGAAAAACCCTGAACACAAAGAAAATGTGGCACTCTGAACAAAAAACCCAAGAACAATCAAGGAACTTGTCATCAAACAGACAAACAGAAAAACAAGACTTCATATGTATTTGCAGTATTCAGATATAGCAGGCATGGTTTGAAATAATAGTTGATATTTTGCGCATATCAAAGAGCGTCCTGTCCTCTTTGGAGGCACCGTCCCTTTAGTGCAGGGAGTGTTGGGTTAAAGACTGGAAACAAAGGCAACGAGCCAAACTGTGGCTGAAATAACTCCAATAAGTGCAACGTGTCTTAAACCTCTTGTGTCAGTGTACAAAGCACTGCCTTCTGTGTGCAAAACAAATCCTACAATGAGAACATGAAACTGAAAAAAAAACTAAATGGTGAGTGTGAGGCATGTGCTCTGATACTAAAAGCTGTGACTTCTCTGTTATATAAGCCTGTTATGTGGGTTTGTCTCTGTTAGTAGAAAAAAGTAGGTCTAAAAAGTGTCATCTAAACGCAACAAGGAACTAAACAGGTAACCATGAGGGTAAAGGGGTTTTCATTTTAGAAGTGAGATATTTTCTATAAAAGAACAAACCTAACCATGTGTCATGTGTTTGTGATGTGTGAGGTCTGGGTGGGTGCTGCTGTGGTTCCCCTTGCTTCTTTGTGTTCACAGGGCGATGCTGTTGGTCCTGTAGTTGGCAAAGCAGAGCAGTGAGTTGGAGGGCCCGTCACAGTCGCTGGGCAGCAGTTCCGTCTCTGAGGCTGCCAGTGAATTCCTGCTAATGACCAAGTCCAGGCGGTCTCCTGCCTCCATAATGAGGGGCACAGTTAGACAACAGTCCAAGTCCCTCGTCCTCACCCGGTTCACCTGGAAGAACACAAACCACCTAAAATATCATCCAGTGCACTTCAAGATCTAAGATACTGCTTCAGCATTCAGTTTTAATTGCAGAACAGTAAATACATTTTATAGACATTCTTCACAAAGAACATATGAGGAATATTTACATTTAGCCTTGTAGTACATGTCTGATTCCCTTAAAAACAAAAAATATAATTAGGCTTCTGTTCCATGTTCATATTCCTAACATTGAAAGTTACCATCTTTAGCATTCCACTTTGCTAGATGCATCTTAAACCACATAAAATCAAATAACATGTTTTATAGAGCTCTAGTGCTTCCCTCGTGAACCAGATGTATTGAGTCCTATATGTCTTCTGCCCCCTAGAGGAAGATGTAATTACTGCAGGTGGTAAGAGACAATTTTATTTTACACTCACAAAAAGTTAGAGATATTTGGCTTTAGAGGGAAATCTTTTACATGTTACATCATGAAAGTAAGGCACTTAAGTAGAAGCTCATCTCAATGTTTTGAAACAAAAACCAACAACGGTATACCACTACAAAAAATGTACTCGTCTCAATAACGTGTCATGTGACCTTGAGCATCGATTACAGCTTGACGATGACGCCTCGTGTTGTTCACAGGTCGACTTGTTGTCTGCTGAGGCGTGGCATGATGCGACGTTAATGAGCTGGAGCATTGTCGTGACTGGATTAATGATGTTATTCAGGTAGTTTGAGTTTCTCACTGTTCCATTCACAAAGTGTCGGACAGTTCTGTATTGACTGGACACACCAGCCCACACTGTAACAAACTGTCCACCAAAGACTCATCTGGTGATAATGATAGTTGTTTCAAAACGTTCTCCTTGACATCTCCAACATTTCTGCTTAATGTGAATCGACTTTGATCAGAAACAAGTACTGAGGCCCACTGGGTCCTCGTTCAGCATTAATGCTCCCTGGCCTGTGCCTGGTGGGGTGGTCAGGTACCTTTGCAGGTTACCCACTTGTTTAAAACCTTGCCATATCAAGGTGCTGATGATTTATTTTTAGGCATCATCTTGGTCTCGTGATGTCAAAATATGAACAGCATGATGAGGACGATTGTTTACATACCAATTCTGACTGAACCAAGAAATTCATTGGTCAATTCGTAGATCAAATACTTGTTGTGATTTTTGCTGCTAAGCTCCTTGTTAGAGAACAGGTTGTGTAAAAAGTACTGAAACTTTTGAGTTGGACATGCACTTTCAAAAGTTTAGGAAAGACAACAGTAAGGTCACATGTAGATGTTAGGGGATTTTAAGTTTAGGTTTTACCCTAAAAGCCAAATATCTTTAAGCTTTTTATGTGTATATTTACATGATGAGATACAATAAATAAATTAAATCTAAATGTACCCATTTAAAGTGTCAGACCTAAAAAAAAAAAAGTCACAGTTTAAAGCAATTCTTTTCCAGTGTGTTAATTCTAACAGATTTTAAAGATTCAAAGTTTGGGCTATGATTCTATTATAGTTAATGATTCTGTTACTATAAAATAAATTCTACTGTGACTCACTTCCTACATAAAGTGAATCATAATATAGAAATTAATGAATCTGAGAAAAATGAAAATATTCAGTTTTCTGTGCAGTTTCTGCAACAAATTTAGAGATTTTTCTTTAAAAAGTTTCAAGAAAAACAAAATGATCTTTGCATTATTGATATTTTTAATACTTCAAAAGCCAAATAGTACCTGAAGAATGCGATCAAAAGCTTTTAAGCAGGCCTGGTCAGCCGGACCATCTGGTCTGATCATGTTCACATAAACTCCTTTTTCCAGAAGCCCATCTGAGACACTGAAACCAAAGTCATGGCTTTCAAGGTCCTTTTTTATAGAGACCTGCGAACACGGTGATAATATTATTACACACATGGAATAGTGAGTAAAACCTGAAACTCTTCTTAAGATCTTATCTTAGCAGAAATATAAAGTTTCTGAGCTGCAGCAGTTTTATTCTTGACCTCCAACTAAATAACCAGCTGATCACCAGCTGGTAAATTTCGTTAGAGTAAAAAGTAAAAACAGTTCAGCCATTTTCTTGATAAAAAAAAGTAAGTGCAGTAAAAAGCATCACAATAGTCATCTTTAGTAATTTAATGGAAACTCATGTGATTCCATTAACTAGAGACAAAAACAGCAAACCTAACCTGCTAATCCTATTTATTCTCTTTGGATTTGGATGTTTCCTGTGAGGAAGCCAGCAGATTTAACTATAACCAAACAAAAAACAGATTTAAAGGATGGCCTCAGATGACTTTCCATGATATTATGCAAGTTGTGTCAATTCTAAACGCCGTCTCATCCTCACAGGAGGAACGTCATGTGCTGTTATTGTCTGTTAAACACAGCACAGATGACGCCAAACAGATGCATAAGGGAGGATGAAGGTAGTCACAGGATGTGCAAATGCCTCAATATTACTATATTATTGCTGTTTCTCCAAGTTGTCACTGGCCAAATGTCTTTGTAAGTCAAAAATACTGAGAAGCAGTGACTCATACAACTTCATAACAACTTCCCTTTAATCTATTTCCAAGCAGAAAGTAGAGATGTTTGATTCTGCAATTAAGCATTAGAAAACAGGGCTAAACTTTTTTAAATTATTTAAAAATATTCAGACTAAAGAGTTCAAAAGTTGGGATGTAATGTCTCTGCCTTCTTTGTTGAAAAGTCAAACCGTGAAATTTGGTATATGGAGAAAAATAAATCCAATTCATGGACTCAGCCATGTTGTATTTTTGGAGCCAGAGTCTGTGCACTAACAACATGAGCCTGAAAGTCTCACTCATCCATCTGGAAACAATCATGGTGTTTTAAGCCTTAAATAATTATAACTAAATTTTAAAAATACAGCAACAAGGTAGAAACTGACTAAAGTCCAAAATCCTCTGAGAAAGAAAAAACATCAGGAGTGTTTTATGTTTTACAATTTAAGTCAGTGTTTTTAGCTGTCAAGCAAAAACCCACATTTTTCATATTTTTTTGTAAAAATCAGGTCTATTAGTCTGTATGTAGTTTTATGAATAAGTATCTAATGAAAAGTATGACTGAACCTTTAAGCTTCATTACCATGAAACAATTTATGAATGAGCTGTCGCCTTAAAAATAAAGCTGGTTTTGAAACAAGAATAAAAAGATGCTAAATTATCCGACATACACGAACAGAATACAAACTCTGACCACACAGTTCAATCAACTTGTTCATAAGACACTTTATTTCCTAAAAAGTTGAGATTTTGGAGATCAGATTCTGACGGACAACAATATCTCATTAATTTGGTCTAAAATGACAAATAGAAAACAAACAGAAAATGATGTTTTGTACCAGCTGATTTCTAAAGATCCATTTAAAGAGTTAGTTATTTTTCATAACTTTCCAGGCATCATTCATCTTCTGTAAGTTTTCATTAGGTCTGATCCTTCCTTTCTCCCCGTTCCTTGGCAAACTTATTTTAAGCACACAGAGCACAATATGCCGCCATGTTCAGGTAGAAGGACCAGAAAGAAAATGAGTGGAAAGTACAAAATCTAAAGAAAGCCTTTAAAATAACATCAAATGTTCAAGACCCCCTTAAATGATTAGATGAAAGTTAGACTTCTTAAATACAGAATAATCAGCAGTGATAAATCTTTTGCACAGTACAGGAAACACTTGATGCCAACCACACTAACTGTTTTACACAGAGGGTCTTGGTCTTGTTTGCTTAAACGAGAATGTGTCAAAATATTTTCTACCTCTGTTACGAGACAATAAAATCCAGGAGTGCTAGATCTTATTCTATCAGCTGTTACACAGTGATTGTTTTTGGTTTCTAATGCCAGATCAATGTAAGGTCATTTGTTCAAATAAATAAATGAATCACCTTGTGTAGAGCTAACCCAGTAGGTGACAGTATTTCCGGGGGTTCCCCTTTGGCTCTGGATGACACATCTCTGGCTCCCATTGACATGTTCAGGCTTTTGTTTTTAGCCTCATTGTAGATCACGTCCTTTTTAATGGGACTGATTTCAGAGCGGAATATCGAATCCTCAGTCTTGGTCTCCTCTAGGTACAAACTAAGAGCACTTCCTGTCATAGACGCCTGAAAAAGCAAGGTGATAGGAATTATTTGAGCTCTAAAATTGAAAAAAAAAAACTCAATTTAGAAAAAAATGTGCAAACAATAAGTAATCTTCATTGTAGCAAAGATTGATGAAAGGGCAAGACACTGTGCAAATTCCTTCTTTGGTGCAACAGCAGGTGCTTGTTTTGTCTTGTCAGATTTAATAACAGATTACACACTGATGATCATCATAATGCTTTGTTGAGCATGTTCATTTAGGCTGATAACAGTCTGAGGATACATAAGGGCAAAGCAGATGGAAGGAAGGAAAACCCACCTCTAACTCCCTGAGAATCTCTGACTGGCCACAGGTCTCGAGGTCCTGCAGAGCCTGGGACCAGAAGCTGTCTTCCTTATTCAAGCTGCCATGGTAACGAGGGGGGCTGACGAATCTACGACAATGCAGGAACCAGAACATAAGAGCAGCCCTGCAAGGGTGGAGGTGGGTGCTGCATACAGATGCAGCATGGGAAATGCAGTTTTTGGGGGACTGCAGAACTGGAGAGGCCCTTAAAAAAACGTCTCTCAGGACCACAACAAAGATTTACTATAAATTAGATCTCTTGTGACAGATTATTAAGGAAGGAGTCCATGAGGATTCCACTAAAGGCTTTGAATTTCTAAAAATAAGTCACCCATTAAAAAAAAAAAATGCAGGAAAATGAAAACGTATAACACAAAGTTCAGGAGGTGTGAGGAGACAACACATGAGGCTGATGAATCCAAGCCATTTATGTGCTTTCGGGGGGGGAAAAATTCTTTTTCTGTATGATTAAAAACGGGTGACAGGAAAAGATGCATCTATGTGAGACACCACAGAGCTTGTGGGCAGTTAATAAAGCAGATGAGAGAAAGAATACCTGAGAAAAAAAAGGGAAAGAAAGGACAGTTTGGAAAAGCACAAAACACGGAAGCGCACAACAAAACAATTAAATGGCTTTAATTAACTTCTAAAATAACTTATAGAGCAAGAAACAATGTTGAAACACAGAATACAGTACTGGTCAGAATTTCATAATAAAAATCACCATAAAAATCTTATGTTTGCAAATATCAGTTTTGCAGTGATAGTCTC
The DNA here is from genome assembly GCA_006937955.1 of Pachypanchax playfairii. Classification (NCBI taxonomy): domain Eukaryota; kingdom Metazoa; phylum Chordata; class Actinopteri; order Cyprinodontiformes; family Aplocheilidae; genus Pachypanchax; species Pachypanchax playfairii. The sequence continues at coordinate 2,932,750 of SSNP01000007.1, read as the reverse complement.
CCAGATTTAGGATATTTTTAGATGCTGAATACATAATTTTATTTCTAAAATGTCTTCATGATCTGAAGCCTGAAGTACAAAAAGCAGGAATGCATATGAGTAATGTTTTGGCATGTACTTGTATATCTCTTGTAAATGGCAGAACCCACAACTCCACATTGTATTAGGCTGTGTTGTGTCATCTTCTAATCATTATTTTATGATTTAAGTGTTTCAATAATCTGACCAGAACTGGACGACTCAAAGAAAGAAATGAAGACATCCACTTAAAGCTACACTGACAGATGTTGAGAGAGAAGGAGCTTTTAAAGTCTGTTACACAAAGCAGGAACAACAGAAACTTTTACTTTGAAAAAAAAAAAAATGCTCAAAATAAAACCTCACTTATTTAAATTGCTCAGGTTTATGGAGACCATGTAAGTTTTAGAAGTAGCAATCGCAGCAAGGTATAGATTGAGTTAATGATACATAATAAAAATACATATTAAAACCTTGGTGTTAAACTCAAAATAAGGAAAATATTTTTAATCCAGTTGAAAAATATTCCTGTTTTTTTTTTTCCAACTGCACCCCAGTCATCTATACTCAGATCTCCACACTCATGAGGTCTGTAAAAAGGACTGTGCATGATTCAAATGTGAAGGGGTGAAAATCCTGATTATTCTAAATAAACTTTAGTAAATTCACGTGTTTTCAGATGATGAATTCACAATAAGTATTTTCTTGAACACAATGCTCAGTTTTTCACCTAAAGATTCTTTTAGAAACAACCTTCATGCCTCAGCTCTTACCCGGGTATCTTGTCCCACTCGTCCTCAGAGAATCTCCCATCATACATCACTTCTCGGTGGGATAAACCTGCAGAGATTGAGGTTGTGGTGGGGCTCCTGTGCTTTGGGCGTCTCCACTCGTGTGGATTTAGCAGTAAATCTGAGGTTTTGTGCAGATAGGTCCCTAAAAATAATGAACAAAATCCTGATGATTTTAACAGATTAAATGAAGTGAATATTATGGACAGAATGTGAGAGGTGGAGCTCACCGTGGCTAATGTAGCCTGCGTCAAGCCCTGAGCTATCCCAGGAGCTCATGGCAGAGTCTAAGCTAGGCACCGTGGCTGAGTAGATCTCTGAGTGTTTACTGTTTTTTTGGGAGTCGGTTAATTCGTCCTCGATGTTGCTTAAAAACCTGATTTCTCTGTCTGGAGGCTGCCTGCACTCCGACTCTAGACAAAGACAGCAGTAAGTTAGCATTAAACCTGTTTGTCAGTTTTAAAAACTACTTCTGACCACAAAAAATATAGTTTTTAACTTTATGAAAAAAGATGTTCATGCTACTGACAAATGGACACAATGATAAAGTCTAAAATGCAATAACATCATTGTCTAAAGATTCATTCCTTCCACATTTAATTACATTTATTAATTTCCCATGTCTGTAACTAAATCATCATTTTCCACTAAGATTGAATTATTTAGTAAACAGGTGTGTATATACGGTCAGCTTGTTTCTTGATCTTGAGTGTGACGGACTCTCCAGCCAACTGCAGCAGATGTATGGCTTCGCTCAGCGGTTTCCCTTTTAGACTGACACCATTGATAGCCAGAACTCGGTCTCCTATATGGATAGCTCCGGTCCTGCAAGGGACAGGAAAGCAGAGGACACAAAAACACCAGAATATACCAGACAGAACTAACAAGCTGGTTGGAAAAGCCTGTCCGGCTGCCAGAGACTGAAACGAGACAGAAACAAAGAAGCTTCTTGTTTCGGAACGATACCAAAACGCTTTTGTTGACGGTCTCATTTATTATTATTAAATAAATAAATAAAACAAGGTTCTAAAGAACAGCTAAACCAACTAGTTACACGTTGATGTGTCATATTTTCACCCATGTGGACTCACCTCTCAGCCAGACCTTTCTTGGTAAGGCCAGAGATGACGATGGGGTCAAAAGGTTCTTCTGTGCCAGAAATCGTGATGCCCAGAGGTCCGTTATACCTTTTTAGCTCAACTGTGTAGATAATGGAGCCAGACATCTCCAACTCTTCTACAAGGAGAAGAAAAAAAAACAGACAAGATGCACTTTAGGCTATAACATTAAAAACAGAAAGGATTTTAAAAAGCACTCCATTTTGGAGTGACTGCTCACTTAATGCTGATCAACATTCATATAATCATCTCTGATAAGAGCTGAAGTCCAGTATTTTATTAAAAATCCAGTTCTTCACGTGATTTGAGTAAAACTTGGCATATTGTTTATTTTTTTTAGTATTTTTGTATTTTTTCTTTTGAATTCTTTAATCATTGAGTTTTTCCTCTGTTTATAGAATGTAAATGTTTCTCAACCTTTTTTTGGTTTGTATTTTTATGTTATGCAGTTAAAAAATATGAAGATGAAAATATTTGAATTTTTAAAAAGATAAAATTAAAAGTTACAACTGGAAGATTTCAATCTAAAAACGCTGGTCTGTCCGCACCGGAATCATTATTTACACGTCCAGACTTCCTGGTTCCATAACGAATCACATGTGAGTCTGCAGGGCTGCCAAGTCTTCAAGCAGCTGTAAATCAACAGCAACCAGCAGCAAAAAGTAAGAAACCACCACATCCTTCCAACTGAGCAGCCGAGCTGCACGTGATGGGGCGTTCAAATGCACTTAGGAAAACTCAATGCTGAACAAATAGGCCTTCAGACATTCCCAAAAATTGACCAAATACAAGAGAAACTAAATGAGAATCAACATCAGAACTGGCAACCCAACAGAAAAATCAGGGAGGGGAGGGGGTGAGTGGCCGAGAGCGTACGTCTACATGAACTGCAGGACTCGGATTTGACAACAAGGTCTAATTCTTACATACTGTAGCTTTAATTTCACGTTTGACATTTATCCATCTATCAGTTTTTGCTTGTTCCTGCTCAGGGTTGAAGAGGGGCTAGTGTTCATCTCCACTCTGAATAGTTCATCAGTCCATCACAAATAAATGAACAATCATTCACACATAAAATAACATCTAGGGACAATTTTGAGTCTTTTTGGTCTGCAGGAGGAAATTGGAGTCCTTAAAAAACCTTCACATACACAAGGAGCTGCAAACATCATGCCACCAGGTCCCAGCTGGGTTTCAATCCCAGAACCTTCTTGCTACAAGGCAACAGTGTTACCAACTGTGCCACTTATTTGTTATTTAACTTGGAATCTGGATTTCTTTATCAGAATCAGACTTGTTGCTTGGTGCAATATAAGTAAACTAAATTGAATTGATCTGGATGTGAGTACGGGGCCGTTTTGTGGATCATTGTACCAATATTATCCTCATCTTTCTGTATCCGTAGTTTGACCATGTCTTCTGCCTGCTGCAGAATGTGCATAGCATCCTCCATGGTGCAGTTCTCCAGGCACAGCGAGTCGATGGCCAGCAGCTGGTCTCCGGGCTCCAGAGTGCCTGTTCTAACAGACACAAGAGTAAAAGGACTATTAACCAAGAGCCTCTTCTCCTGCCCCACTCATACTGAATCCTATTAGCCTCTTGTCTCAGTGGGATCCATCGGGGTGACCATAACCTCACCGTCAACCTAATCAGCACTGAGCCCTTCTGAAATGTAGCCGCCCTACTGATCTAGTTTTGATAGCTCAATCCGATTATGCTATTGTTACATAGATGTATTATCATGCTGTGAGAAATGAGCATCAGAACATTTAGTATTATACACACCTGTGTGCCATGCTTCCTTTTTTGATATCAGAGATGATCAACGGCTTCCCAGGTTTTTTACTTGCTGATGAAACATAAGCAAATTGTTAAGAATTTTGTATTTTTTAAAGCAAACAAAACCATGTGACCTCTAACATTTCAAAATTTCTCTGCTCTCATTTCTTTTTTTGTATGGTTTCTTATTCATGTAGTTTTCCTAAGCCAGTTAGAGCAGAACGATTAATGAAAGATGTTGGTACAGACCAGTATTATTCAGAGGTAATGAGCTGTGAGGCTTCATGCCTTGATAAGCCTGAGTTTTTAAAGGATCACGGGACCCAGAGTCCCTGAGCAACACTGCCCCCTTCTGGCTTGCTGCGAACTTACCACTGATGGTGATGCCCAGCTCCACTCCTCTCCGCTTTGGTAGTTTCACGTGAAAAGTGCCGCTGCTTGGAACTACAGACTCTAGTTTCAATTAGGAGAAAATAAACTGAAAATCACGATGGTGACAATGGACAAAAACCAAATTAGAAACGAATTCTTCGCTGTAATACCTGCTACATCAAATTCAACCTCCACTGTGACTTTATTAGAAAGAGCCGAGTCTCTGAGCAGCTGATGAGCTTCTTCCAAAGTGCCATCTTCAGTTGGGATGCCGTTGATGGACAAAACTCTGTCTCCAACTTGCAACAGCCCACACCTTTCCAGTTAAACACAAAACAGAAGGTGGTTTGCAATACTGCAGATAAAATTATATTTTTTAAAAAGTAGAGAAATCAGTATGTGTATGTGTAATTAGGACTTTTTTTTAAACTGCTCATTTCTGTGATTTACTCTCAAATACATTTTTCTTATTTGTACAGAAACAATTTATTGCTTTTCAGCTAATCATTCAGCCTTTATTTAGATTTTACTGTAGCATCCTTTAAAAAAGCAGTTTTTTTTTATTGTAAAAGTAATGATAAAAACTTGGATATTTGTGTCTCCTTTCTGGCAGGAAGTGGAAACAAACAGTAGCTTTTATGTCCCTCTTTCCTTTAAACAGCACTCAAATTCTTGTCCCAACAGCTTTCATGAGTTTATTTTCCTTTAACTTTTTTCCTGAGTTCGTATAATGAACTTTTTCTGACGTGTCCTACTAAGTGCTTCAGCTGTGGCAAACAAAAACAACTATACCAGTGTGGGAATTTCACCACAGGCACCTGATGAAGACGGCATGCAAAATACAAATGGAGATGACCCTAATCAGCTCTCTGTGTATTTGAATGTAAAAACATTTAAATATATGTAAAAGCCTCATACTGCAGCATGAAAACCCTGGCACTGAATAGATGTTTAAAAACTGCATATATTATTTAACTTTAAATAAACTTGAAAAGGATCTCATCAGCAAACAAATGGTAGAGATGGACACACACACACACAGCGTTAATCAGAGCCCTAATTGTGCTGTAAAATGCTAACACACTGTCAACTAAAATTAATTCACTGAACACTGCAGCTCATTGACCTTGTATGAAGACTGCCTTCTGTACTTGAGTCACTCCTGCTCTACTGCTGCTGGACTAATCATGTTACAGGACCTGGGGACCAAGGCCCCGCACTACCAGAACACATACACACACCAGTCTCACACATAGGATCAACTGGTGCCAAACTCACTGCAACATAACATACTCTGTACCTTCAATCAATACTTGTTGACAATAAGGCTGCATCTAAAGCTCATTTGACTAGAACTAATGTGCATGATCTTCTAACATTACCAGGAAGTAATCATTCATTAACAATACAATAAAACATTGTTTGCTCTCTCTCTTGACATGAAGTATCTATTAAACACAAAACAGATGGGGACAACACAAGTTTTCAGATAAGTGGTGGCCGACTGACCAACATTAATGCCCCTCGCGCCAAGCTGCTTGCAGCACAGCTGTGAAAACGAGATGTAGCAGATGTGTTTTCCTGCTTTTAGTCATCTGATGTCCCTTCAGGTATATCAATCAGATTAGTACATAAAGCATAGTTACGCAAATGAAACATTTAATTTGGTCATGTTTTGCACATCAGGGCTAATGTGAGTAAGTGACAGCTAGTTGGTAGTGTCATTAGGCTTGTAACGTAGTTTTCCTTTATTCTTTACATGGTAAACAGGTTAGTTTGATCAACATCTTGCAGTCAAACTTCATCTTCTTCAGGTTCTTGTCCCAGTGACATGCATCCCTGTTTTGTTAAATTAATCAGCTGATTGTTGGAACAGAACTCCACCAAGCAAAAATCTTTAGGTCAATCTTCACAGTTAAAACATTGTGGTGAAAATAAAGCTTTTAGTTTAAAATGTTTGACTATTCACTTTAGCTCAACTGCAGTTGATTTTGTAAAATAAATCTCAGCCGAATATGAACTGTGGAACATGTGGTCAATCTCTCATTTGACAGAAACATCAGTCCAAAATGTTGTTGAGAAAGAACTTTTACCCTCTTGTTTTCTCTCCCATTTTCACCTACCTGTGTGTCTATAAATAGAAATCAAAAGATTTAGTTAAAAGCAGATCATATGCAAAACTAATACATCTCTATTTTTACATGTATATGCACATTTTTGTAGATTTGTACATTCCAACTAGTGCTGAACTGAAAATAATGTTGCACAGTGAGAATCTGAAAACTACAACTATAACTGTTATGCAGCAAGCTCTTTTTGTCACAATAATGTAACTTACAACTCTAGAACTCAAAAAAAGTTTCAAATGCACTTCCTCAAGCTAAATGCAACAATAGTGACGAACAACATGCAACAACTGTGCTGTAAACCAAAGCATGTTGTTAAAATTAAAACACTCCAAAAATAGAACAGTACTGCATAAATTAATGCTCAGACACGTATAATAGTTTACTTTTGAGACAATTTAAATATGCATTTCAGCAATTTTGCCAAATTTTGAAATTTAAAAAAAATCTATGGAGTTGGTCCATGAGTAAATCACACCCTGGGTATCCAGGCAGTGTGAGAGTTCACTCAGAAACTTCTTTTCTTCTTTTTGTAAACATGAAATTTGTTCTGTCTCACACAGGACAGGGCGTTTTGGTCATACTTATTGGAAAATCTTAAACACCATCAAATGAGGACACATTTCTAAATGACAGACAAAAAACAGCTCTATAAATTATCTCAATTTGGAGAAGCAGGTTACTTCTGATTGGATTGATGAGTAAATTGCTCATTAGTCAAAGTGGGACCAGTCAAAAAAACTTCAGAGGTGCAAATCTTAAACCTTTACTTTACAATTAATTTATCATTACAAAGTTATTCTGGCACATTTATTATGAAATTCCAATAGTGTTACACACTGAACCAAAGGTGCTACAAATAGAAGTACTCCACTGCTATTTTCTGCTGCATTTAACCCCATAATTATATGTAAATACCTGGGTAATACAAAACATACTGCAGTGTAAAGGTTAATAAAAATAGTGACTACAGGAAATGTCATTACATTTTCATGTTGTTTTAAACAGCATCCACTGTGGTCTTGACACCACTCTGACTAGCTGTTAACTCACCAGTTTGTTCAAAACTAGTCTGTTTTACTCAAAAATGAAGTTGTTTGAGTCACAACAACTTAGTTATTAATTGGTGATAATCTTGCCACAAAAATATTTTAAAACATTTGATAATTTTAGCTTCCTTTGCCTTGATAAAACAGCAGTAATTGGAGTTGTTAATTGACTAAAAAATCAGAATACTTTTTTCATCACAGCCAGTAAGAGTTTTTATTTTCCCCTACCTGCACGGTTTTATTTAAATGAACTGACCTTGTTATTGGCACCACGTTCTTAAAATGTTTACAAATCAGAAATGTTTTGTATGAATCTGAAATGACAACTGAATTCCTCAATAGAAGATCCAAAAACCTCCAATAAATGTACAGTGTCAGGTAAATGAACAGTCAACTTCCAGCTAAGGATGATATATACAATTCTTGTGTTCTGGTTGTTTTGGTTTTTTTTACGTTACCTCTCTGCTGGGCTGTCTGGCTCAATGAAGCGGATGACTGGGGGGGTGGACAGCACTTCTTTGGCGAAGATACCTCCCTGCAGCTGGATCCCAAAACCTGTGAGAGGATCACCCCTCAAGACAACTTCACTTGTTTCTACATGAAAAACCTGCCCCCCTGGACCAACAGAGCTGGATGACAGGGATACTGTGAGAGAGGACACATCAGAAAGAGATATCAGTGGAGAAGTGTCAGATAAATAAAGGATGAGAGGGAATAAACGAGGGAAGAGGATCATAGAGACCATAAGATGGGAACAAGGAATGAATCATGGTCATGTTTACATCAGTAGCCAGTCAAACCCACCCCTACACTGAAAGTTAACTCAAAAAGAAAATTCACACATTATAAGTCCTACAAGACAAAGAACACCCACCAACACAATTTAACAGCTGATTTTGCAGTTACGTAAAATAGGATTCATTAAAGGCCTCTTACATCACACAGCAAACTAGTATAGAAGTTTGCCTGGATTTAAACAAGTTTAGTAACTGAACTGATGGTTTAAAAATCACAGGTATAAGAGGAAAATCTCATACATGAGCTCTTATTGTCCTTCTTCCTGTTTCTCCTCTTGCCTGTGGCACTGTGAGGGCTGCTGGGGGTGATGGGAGGTATGGGGCAGGGCAGAGTGTTGCTACCCTGGCTGCTGAAGCCCGAGGTGGCTGTAGAGGAAGGGGAGAAGCCTCCACCCACCAGAGCTGAAAAGAGACATTCAAAATCACCGTCAGGATAAAAAACAGTGTTACAGCAAAACTCATCAAACACACGAGCAGCATGCGACAAACAAAAGAGGGAAATTTGGTGAGGCTGAACATCACTGATTTAATGATTGTGCTGATATAAAGGCTCCTGCTAAATTGTCTCGCCAGCAGCAGAGCTGTCACAAGTGATAACTTACATTTGCAGAGATCCTGCTGGTTGTGTGGGTGGCTGGGGCTGCTCCATGTCTTGCTGTGGCTGGCATGTGGGGGATGGCAGTAGTTGCTACTCTGGTCCCAGTGATGATGGTTGCTCTTCTGCACTTTAACTGCAGAAGCAAGAGGAAAACACTCACATTTAGGAAACAAGATCTACATAAAATAAAATCTATCAATTCAAAATGCTTTGATGTTGTTCTCTAAATTTGGATCACATCACACGGTGCCTGAAGGATCGTTTCAAGAAGTGTAATTGATATTTAATGTCTTAGACACACCCCACTAGATTAAATCTTGGAGTTTGTTGTATTTTTGGAGCATCTGAGAGTCAATTAGGCAAACTGAGTTTTAGGGGAATTTGTGAAAAGTTTTTTTTTTTAAAAAAACATACATTTACTAGCAAGTCTCCAAAAAGCTGAGTGCAAACTGAGGATCATTTTGTTTGTTTCATTCTCAAAACAAGCCCAAAGGTGCAGAAACAGTGGGAGGAAGATGACTGCTGGATACATCAGGAAATCCAACTGACTGCTTGGAGGTATGAAACTCATCCTTGATTGGGTTCAGCTGAGAGTCTGATTGGTGTTAATGCAGCGCTTCTGTTTCTGCATCTGACTGGTGACTGGTTGCCTTTTATCTCAGTTCATTTGACTTTTTTTATTTCTTAATATATTTTTGTTGATGTGGCCACACTAAAAATTAAGAGCATACTTATAAAGATTGCTGTTTATGTTAAACAGCAACTTCCAAACCAAAAGATGTAGTTAAACAGCCTTCATGAAGCAGCCAAAGAAGAACAGCTGACCCCTTTGTGACACTCGCCTTGATAATTAACTTTCCTTCACAGATTTAAGCAGCTGTATCTGCTGCTGAATGATACATGTGACAGTAATCCATGCTGCCTCATTTGGACGGGTCTAATCTATGAAAACTTGTTCACATGGAGGGAGGATTTTCTGGAAAGATTACTGACTAGTGCCTGAGATGTTTTCAGTACATGAGAACCCTGGTCAAATCCAACTGAAGGCACAGAATACATGCAGCAGCACCTCTGGGTCTTTTTAGAAGAACTATTTCTAATTGAACTCAACCTGAAAAGCTCTGCAGCTCTCGCAGCTCATGCTAAGCTCTCCCAAAGGAACCCAAGAAGCTGTGCTTTTAGTCTCAGCTGACATAATAAAAACATTACCGTAATATGTTAGTGGTCATATCAATCTTTTTAAATCCTATGAGCAGATTTCACAAATTGCTTCTTGTTGCCATGTCTCATTACTGACGAGAGAAGCTGAGAAAATGATGTTTTTTAAGTACTGGTTGATAATGAAATTACAGAAGAAATGTCTAGAACACTTTTGTGAATTTATTCATTTTTGTGATTTTTTCTTTTTTACTGGCTTTTTATACAGGAATGGGAGAGAGCTCCTGCAACTACTGACCAAAAAAATAAGTCTGCAGAATGTGACAAGAACATGATATCTGACAGAAAATGGTGTGAGTGTGTGTGTAGTTCCTTTGAATGCATATGAGAGTGCACCAAAGCAGCGGGATTAGGGCCATTGGTGTTCCTTGCACATAAAATCACACTTGGCTTGATTTCAGTGTACATGGAAGAAGACAGCTGAGAGGAAGCCAAGCTCTTTTACAGCTGCAGGTAAAATAGTAAAGAACAGAACAGTCACAACAGATAAGGTGAGAACATTTACACAATCTGCACATATTTTTTTTATAATTTTCAAGAAACTAACAAATTAGCCAAGATTATTCACTGGAAATCATTTGCATCCCTGTTTTTCTTAGTAGAGTATATCTACTGCCAGTAACATCAAGTGTTGAATTTTTATTCACTTACTTATGTAATATTAAAGAAAAAGACAACAACACATAAACAAAACCAAAAATAGGAAATTTCACACAAAAAAAAAAACCTGAGGATGGTGTTCCACTTCAGGGCTATCGTACTCTTTTAATAATGTTTTGACATTTTGTGGTCTAAATAAGAATAAATAAATAAATACCGTAAAAAAAAAAATCCCAAGCTGCAGGCCTTCGTTAACCAGCTTTTCTTTTCCTCTGTTTATCATACATTATGGTCTTGCTCTAGTCCTCTAGTCTGTACCTGTATCCTGGGGTCTGACGGCGAGTCTGCTTTGACTTGATGGAAGAATCTCAAGTTTGAGTGTTTCTGAGGTGCTGGCCATCAGCTGTGTCGCCTCCATCAGAGAGCAGTGTTCTGCGCTGGTCCCATCAATAGACAGTAGGATGTCTCCGACGTGCAGTGCGCCGCACCTAAAGTGACCAAAACCTATTCCATCAGGATGATTTTAGACAGGAAACCCTGTGTTTTGGAGTAAAACATTTAAAATGCTTGTTTCACCGTTCTGCCACACTTGCTGGCTTTATCTTGTCGATAATAATAACTTGCTTGTTCCTGTATAATGTTGTTGCGAGGCTGATCCCCAGGCTGGACGAGGGACCTTTAACTATCTCCACTAGAAGAGGGCCCGAGGCCTGCTGTACCGCCTCTGAAACACACAAATAGAACAACGTTTATTTATAGAACTATCAGCTCGCTAATTAGCATCAAATACTTCTTAGTTCTGAGTTATTATTCCAGTTCATTATGTCATCTTTAAACATGTACTGAATCTTTGCCTCTGGTAGTACTTACTCCCCTAGGAAAGGTTAAAAAGTTTGAATGATAATTGTGAAAACAGAAAGAAAAATAATTGAACACCTTTTTCTGCTATAAGACAGAACCAAAATTTTAAATCAAACTGTCTAAAATGAACCTCAATGTGCAACATAATTATTTTATTTGTACAATTATTACAAACAAATGGTGATATATTACTATGACATGCGTGATTTGCACCAAATGTGAATTTTTATTATTATTTCTTTAGAAAACAGTTTATTTTGTTGTGTCATTTTAACATAATTCTTCTGATGTTTAACTGACTTGATACAAAAACAAATAGATTATTTTAGTTGGAATTTTTTTTCCATGAAATCTTTGTATTTTAGTAAATAAAAATAAAACCAATGTACTTCTCAGTAGGGTTAGGTTTGATTTCCCTGGATGACTCAGATGCAGTGTTTTAGAAAAGGTGCCTTAAAGATCAGTAAGCTTTTTCTGCTTTAATTTCTGCAGTAATTATTCTTGAATTTGTGAATTCTCTGCCTGGCTCAACCAAAGGCAGGAGCTCAGATTCCTAAATCTCCACACACAGAGAGATAATGTGTGTCAGCTATCCTTAGTGACCTGCCCCAGTTTACACAGAGCAGAGCAAAGAGCACAATCTTTGGAGTTAGTCACAATGACCAAATAGAGGTTATAATTAGGCTTTTAGTCACATGCCTGTGTTTTGGTGGCTTATTTTGCCTCTTTATGGGGAAAGATTATAGAGCCCAAGTCACTCTCAGGATGAGAGCAATTTTAAAGCAAAGAAAACTTTGCAGCTTTAAAATTTCCAAGGAAAACTGAATTAAAGACTAAATTAAACCTTCTATCACTCAGTTGTTTAAATTCTCACCTTGGCATAAAGCAGAACAGGAAGTACTTCTATATTTTTATTGTTCTGGTGTCCTAAATTGGAGACACCAGATAAAGACTATGGATTAATCATTTTATTCTACATATTAAAACATCTGATTTACAGTGGGGCAAAAAAGTATTTAGTCAGCCACCAATTGTGTAAGTTCTCCCACTTAAAAAGATCAGAGAGGCCTGTAATTTTCATCATAGGTATACCTCAACTATGAAAGACAAAATGAGGAAAGAAAATCCAGAAAATCACATTGTCTGATTTTTAAAGAATTTATTTGCAAATTATGGTGGAAAATAAGTATTTGGTCAATAACAAAAGTTAATCTCAATACTTTGTTATATAGCCTTTGTTGGCAATGACAGAGGTCAAACGTTTTCTGTAAGTCTTCACAAGGTTTTCACACACTGTTGCTGGTATTTTGGCCCATTCCTCCATGCAGATCTCCTCTAGAGCAGTGATGTTTTGGGGCTGACGCTGGGCAACACGGACTTTCAACTCCCTCCAGAGATTTTCTATGGGGTTGAGATCTGGAGACTGGCTAGGCCACTCCAGGACCTTGAAATGCTTCTTACGAAGCCACTCCTTCGTTGCCCGGGCGGTGTGTTTGGGATCATTGTCATGCTGAAAGACCCAGCCACGTCTCATTTTCAATGCCCTTGCTGATGGAAGGAGGTTTTCACTCAAAATCTTACGATACATGGCCCCATTCATTCTTTCCTTTACACGGATCAGTCGTCCTGGTCCCCTTGCAGAAAAACAGCCCCAAAGCATGATGTTTCCACCCCCATGCTTTACAGTAGGTATGGTGTTCTTTGGATCCAACTCAGCATTCTTTCCCCTCCAAACACGACAAGTTGAGTTTCTACCAAAAAGTTCTATTTTGGTTTCATCTGACCATATGATGTTCTCCCAATCCTCTTCTGGATCATCCAAATGCTCTCTAGCAAACCGCAGACGGGCCTGGACGTGTCCTGGCTTCAGCAGGGGGACACGTCTGGCACTGCAGGATTTGAGTCCCTGGCGGCGTAGTGTGTTACTGATGGTAGCCTTTGTTACTTTGGTCCCAGCTCTCTGCAGGTCATTCACTAGGTCCCTCCGTGTGGTTCTGGGATTTTTGCTCACCGTTCTTGTGATCATTTTGACCCCACGGGGTGAGATCTTGCGTGGAGCCCCAGATCGAGGGAGATTATCAGTGGTCTTGTATGTCTTCCATTTTCTAATAATTGCTCCCACAGTTGATTTCTTCACACCAAGCTGCTTACCTATTGCAGATTCAGTCTTCCCAGCCTGGTGAAGGTCTACAATTTTGTTTCCGGTGTCCTTTGACAGCTCTTTGGTCTTGGCCATAGTGGAGTTTGGAGCGTGACTGTTTGAGGTTGTGGACAGGTGTCTTTTATACTGATAACGAGTTCACACAGGTGCCATTAATACAGGTAACGAGTGGAGGACCGAGGAGCCTCTTAAAGAAGTTACAGGTCTGTGAAAGCCAGAAATCTTACTTGTTTGTAGGTGACCAAATACTTATTTTCCACCATAATTTGCAAATAAATTCTTTAAAAATCAGACAATGTGATTTTCTGGATTTTCTTTCCTCATTTTGTCTTTCATAGTTGAGGTATACCTATGATGAAAATTACAGGCCTCTCTGATCTTTTTAAGTGGGAGAACTTACACAATTGGTGGCTGACTAAATACTTCTTTGCCCCACTGTACCTGCTACATTATAAATTAACACAAAAAATGGTAAAGCTATGGTGTGCTCTAAATGTTTTCACAAACATTTTCTTAAATTATTTTTTTTTTATCATGAAGGACTTGAAAATAAACTACAAAATCATTTAGAGGATATTTATTGGACTGATAAGAACCAGCTTGATCGTGAATCTCAGCTGAAGCAAAGAAGTGGGAAGTAATAATGATGTCTAGACTTCCTCTCTGTCCTGGGTGAACCGTCTCTCAAGCCTGCTGCCATTCTACACAAGCCAGTATAGATGTATGGATGGATAAAGGACAGGAAAAGACATTGGAGAGATTCTGTCGAGACATGAAGATGGTGTCCGACAATATGAATCACAGTCAAAGGGGAATATTCCAGTGTGATTAGGATGAGATACAAAAGTCATGTATGAGTCTCAGAAAAACATAAAAACTGTTATTTTTTTATGTCCAATTATTTTCTTCAGTTTTCTCAGCAATGGGATTAACGTGGCATTAAAAAATGATTTACTTTGACACTTTTTAAATGTTGTATGTTAAAATGATAAAATCAGATTTTTATAAAATATAGAATATAGTCTTATTAACCTTTTCCCTCTTGGTGTGTAACCTTTTCATGCTCCCCTGGTGGCTTCTCCAGCATCCGTGCAGCCAAACAACCACATTATTTACCCTCAGAGAACCACTGCCCTACGATGCCTCCACATATTCCCTCTGATTGTGTGTGTGTGATTGCTCACCCATGACAGAAATGTCATACTCGATCAGGAACATAGCTTCCTGGCTGCTCTGCATCAGAATGGTCAGAGCGTCGGCGTGCCTCTCTCTGTTCAGAGGCATCCCGTCTATGCTCAGGACTCGGTCTCCAGCCTTCAAAGTGCCCTCTCTGGAGAGACACACAAGGAGAAAAGACGAACGAATAAAATAGACTTGACCAGCTCATGATGCTCACAGAAGCATTAAAGCACCAGTGAGGGTGAATGATTAAACAGTGAGCATTTTCTCCCAGGTGAGATGAAGGATAAACAAGATAAATGGCTGTAAAGCCTTTGATGCTGAATTATGTTTGCTTCAGTGTTCAGATTTCATGGGGAAAAGTGCAATGTGGCGTTAGCCTCGGGATGAGCAGCCGGCTCTCTGCGGTGAAGATACTCTGTGTCACAGCCACAATTTCATGCAGCAAAGAACAGCATAAACCAAGTCGATTTATGGTAGATTTTAAATCGGTTAGATGCAATAATTGTCAAAATCTACCAGATAAATAATCCTTATAAATAGCAATGCTGACCTGTCAGCAGGACCCCCAGGCCTGATGCTGGTGACAACCAGAGGACGTGACCTCCGCCAGTCTTCATGGAAACCCCCTGAAAAAAACAACATGCACAAATCAGTGAAAAAAAAAGCTCATTATTTCATTAGGAAAAAGGAAAAATGTACTTTCTACACACCTACCTCTCATGACAAACCCAAAACTATTTCCCTCCTTAAGTAAACACACCTCTATGGTTTTGGTTATGACTCCCAATGGGTTCTGGACTACAAGAGAAGAGAGAAAATATCAGATACAAGAGCTCTCACTGCACTGGTACAATGAATAAATTGTATTTTTTCTAATAATTGGGATTTTAGTGACATTTAAAAGAAACAGAATCTGAAAGATATGCCTGCTAAACATCAGAAAGATACAAATTGAGTTCTTTCAGCATATGTGAACTGATTTGATTGCTTCCTGGTTAAAAGATGTCAAGATATTTATTATGCACACTAAAAAGGTAAATGTAAAAAAAAAACGTGAGTGTTAAAGTCCATCCATCCATCCATCCATCCATCCATCCATCCATCCATCCATCCATCCATCCATCCATCCATCCATCCATCCATCCATCCATCGTGCATGGATGTTTTTACATTGATTTTGTCAGCCTATCTTGCACGAAGAATGTGAACAGATTAGAAAAACACATTTAATTTCCAATCTAAAAATCAGATCCTTTAGCAAATAATTGCCACTGGCTTAGAACTGGAGTTATAAAATTGTTTCCTGAATTTATGCCTAAAAAGTGCATTTCCCATAAAGCGTTCAGTAAGCATCTGACAATTTTTCTCTCACTTACCGAAGGACGGCAACTCGTACTCGACATCAAGCACAACTCGCTCTCCGATGTTCTTTAGCAGGCTAATAATCTCATCGTGCCGTAGTTTAGACAGGTTGATGCCATTTACAGACTTAATGTAGTCACCGACGTTTAGCTGGTCACTCCTGTAGAAATGTCACGAACAGACCAATCAGATCAATCAATATCTAACAAACATCTGAGTGCAGGAAACTGCCACAGATCACAGATGCCCCCAAAATCTCCATATTTTCATGTGCTTTTTGAAGTTGCTCATTTACATTGTGCAACTATAATAAGTGAATGCTAGTGGGTTGAATTAATGTTCTACAGTGTTATCTCTCTGTAAGAGAAGCTGTCTTCAGATTTAACACACTGAAAAATCTATTTAAAAATCACCATTTTAATCAGATTTGAATTCTCCTGCAGGAGGTAGACAAAACATTCTGAACACCTGCATCAAAAGTGAGATAGCCAAATGTCTCTTCTTCTTTGATGCCGACTGGGATGACTGGATGGTGTCTCACATCTGACATTCTGAGTCAACATGCTACTCACTCGAGAGCTAATTAATCACATGCATGTTCTGCCCTACTTGGCCTTCTCACCTTTGGGCTACTGCCAATCAGAGGTGGCATCAGACAGCAAGGTCTCTTAACCAGGCAGAGCTGAACGTCATGATGGTCCAGTCTCATCACACACTGACAACCATTCTATTGTCATCCCCACCAACCCCTCCTCCTGCATGTGTGTGTCTCCATCCATTAGCTACTTCTCCCACACAAGCATGAAATCAGCTGTGCGATGACAAGCAGCTCAGAATTAGCACAGTGTCTTTAAATCCCCTAAGACTTAACGAGGGTTGCATACAAAGCCCATGCATTTTTCAGAGGTTTGTGTCATTCATACTAAATTAAGTGTGTTAAATGTTAGTTTATCATTGAGATTTTGTAAACAAGAAATCCCTGATATGGTGTTATATAGTTACACCAGATGTAACTTTAAATATGTTGGAATTTGTGGGGGCAGGATGACATGTCTGGTTAGTTTGAGGTACTGTAGCTGCCAGGCTTACATCACACAGCAAAGGTCTCACCTGTCAGCGAGCCCACCTGGCCGCAGATTTGACACTCTAGGCTTGCCATCCTTATCGGAGCCTCCGGAGATGGTGAGGCCGAGGCTGCTGCCTTCCCTTTTCATCAGCTCCACTGTGGTCACTCCTCGGTAATCCTCTGCTGACAGATACAGACGCGGGCACAGATCCACAGTAAGAATTAGTGTCCGCTTGACAGAACTGCCCCGTCTGAGAGGCAAGGAAAGTTTTTTTTTGTTTTTNCTGGTTAAAAGATGTCAAGATATTTATTATGCACACTAAAAAGGTAAATGTAAAAAAAAAACTGTGAGTGTTAAAGTCCATCCATCCATCCATCCATCCATCCATCCATCCATCCATCCATCCATCCATCCATCCATCCATCCATCCATCCATCGTGTTGTGACAGCTTTCAGTCATATTTTCCCTAAATGCATGGATGTTTTTACATTGATTTTGTCAGCCTATCTTGCAGGAAGAATGTGAACAGATTAGAAAAACACATTTAATTTCCAATCTAAAAATCAGATCCTTTAGCAAATAATTGCCACTGGCTTAGAACTGGAGTTATAAAATTGTTTCCTGAATTTATGCCTAAAAAGTGCATTTCCCATAAAGCGTTCAGTAAGCATCTGACAATTTTTCTCTCACTTACCGAAGGGCGGCAACTCGTACTCGACATCAAGCACAACTCGCTCTCCGATGTTCTTTAGCAGGCTAATAATCTCATCGTGCCGTAGTTTAGACAGGTTGATGCCATTTACAGACTTAATGTAGTCACCGACGTTTAGCTGGTCACTCCTGTAGAAATGTCACGAACAGACCAATCAGATCAATCAATATCTAACAAACATCTGAGTGCAGGAAACTGCCACAGATCACAGATGCCCCCAAAATCTCCATATTTTCATGTGCTTTTTGAAGTTGCTCATTTACATTGTGCAACTATAATAAGTGAATGCTAGTGGGTTGAATTAATGTTCTACAGTGTTATCTCTCTGTAAGAGAAGCTGTCTTCAGATTTAACACACTGAAAAATCTATTTAAAAATCACCATTTTAATCAGATTTGAATTCTCCTGCAGGAGGTAGACAAAACATTCTGAACACCTGCATCAAAAGTGAGATAGCCAAATGTCTCTTCTTCTTTGATGCCGACTGGGATGACTGGATGGTGTCTCACATCTGACATTCTGAGTCAACATGCTACTCACTCGAGAGCTAATTAATCACATGCATGTTCTGCCCTACTTGGCCTTCTCACCTTTGGGCTACTGCCAATCAGAGGTGGCATCAGACAGCAAGGTCTCTTAACCAGGCAGAGCTGAACGTCATGATGGTCCAGTCTCATCACACACTGACAACCATTCTATTGTCATCCCCACCAACCCCTCCTCCTGCATGTGTGTGTCTCCATCCATTAGCTACTTCTCCCACACAAGCATGAAATCAGCTGTGCGATGACAAGCAGCTCAGAATTAGCACAGTGTCTTTAAATCCCCTAAGACTTAACGAGGGTTGCATACAAAGCCCATGCATTTTTCAGAGGTTTGTGTCATTCATACTAAATTAAGTGTGTTAAATGTTAGTTTATCATTGAGATTTTGTAAACAAGAAATCCCTGATATGGTGTTATATAGTTACACCAGATGTAACTTTAAATATGTTGGAATTTGTGGGGGCAGGATGACATGTCTGGTTAGTTTGAGGTACTGTAGCTGCCAGGCTTACATCACACAGCAAAGGTCTCACCTGTCAGCGAGCCCACCTGGCCGCAGATTTGACACTCTAGGCTTGCCATCCTTATCGGAGCCTCCGGAGATGGTGAGGCCGAGGCTGCTGCCTTCCCTTTTCATCAGCTCCACTGTGGTCACTCCTCGGTAATCCTCTGCTGACAGATACAGACGCGGGCACAGATCCACAGTAAGAATTAGTGTCCGCTTGACAGAACTGCCCCGTCTGAGAGGCAAGGAAAGTTGTTTTTTTTCCTGAATTGTTCACAAATTATTCTCTGAGACACGGCCACAAACATTTTCTCACTCTATCACCCTTACTATGTTCCCTCAAATTTTAGATTAAAGTCTGAGGGATAATAAGGAAAAGGGAATTTTACAACCCTAACCATACCAATAAAAGTTAATACATTGTTTTTTACCCAATAACACAAATTGTGTTTAGTTCTATACTTCAACTTCAAAGTTTCTAACAGCATTACCTCTTTATTAGAATTTGCACTTTCCCTTAAAAACTGGCTGTATCAAATCTTAAACATGTCTTCTGCTCTATGGTGGTGGATTAAATACTACCAATGGCTAGTGCCCATTTTTAATCAATAATGTATTGCATAATAAATCACCAAATTATAGAACTATTAAATTATCGATCCCAAATAACCAGTTAAATTAATATATAGCATTTTAACTATTAAGTGATGTAATAAGTTTAAGAAATAAGTTTAAGTACACAAGTAAAATTAAATAAAATGAAAAATTATGATTTTTCACATTTTATTCCTTATTAAACATAAACAACTGCAGCAACACTTCCATGGGAAACAGCCAGGCACTGTTTCATTTAAATGTTAACTGATCATCAGTACGTTTGACCATCTTCAAAACAGGGTAAATGGTAGATTACTGGTGGAGTATCCTCTGTGCATGTAGTTGATAGAACTTGGAAGCAGACGCTGATAACAAGCACCCATAGTTGCTTGTCACAGAACAACATAGGGGCGTACATGACATAATGCTCGTATACATCTATAGAGTGAACCATCATTGCAAATATAATAAGCCAACATTTCTGGAGGTATGACATCACTTCATGTTCAACAGGCTGCTGAATATTTGATTGCTCTTAGTTTTTACTACTACTACTACTACTACTACTGTCATTTAGCAGACGCTTTTATCCAAAGCAACTTACATTGAGAGAACATACAAGCAAGAATTCAAAGAGAAGGAAAAAAATATAAGGAGGCGGACTGTTTGGAGTCCAGTTTAATTCCGACGCTGATACATCAAGTGTAACAATTTTTTTTATTTTTTATTTTTTTTTTTATTTATTTTTTTTTGTGAGAGATAAATTCTCAAATCGCTATCATAAATCATAAATTAATCCTACATTAAGACTGAAAGTGTTCTTTAAAGAGGTGAGTCTTAAGTCTGCTCTTAAAAGTAGCTGCAGACTCTGAGGATCGGACCGAGTTTGGTAGGTCATTCCACCATCGGGGGACAACAGAGGAGAAGAGTTTGGAACATGATCTCATGCCACGTTGCGGTGGAAGCGCTAGGCGTCTTTCAGCGGCTGAGCGTAGCTGACGCGTGGGAATGTAGGTTTGGATGAAGGAGTGAAGGTAGGTAGGAGCTGTGTGTGTTAGAGTCTGGTAAGCCAGAAGCAGAGCTTTGTATTTGATGCGTGCTGCAACTGGAAGCCAGTGCAGGGAAATGAGCAGCGGAGTGACATGAGCCCTCTTGGGCTGGTTGAAGACCAGACGTGCTGCTGCGTTCTGAATCATCTGCAGAGGTTTAACCGAGGACGCCGGAAGACCGGCCAGCAATGAGTTGCAGTAGTCGATCCGGGACAAGACCAGGGCCTGGACCAGAAGCTGTGTGGTGTGGTCTGTGAGGAAGGCTCTGATTTTCCTGATGTTGTAAAGCGCGAATCGACATGAGCGAGCTACGGAGTTAACCTGCTCTTTGAAGGACAGCTGGTTGTCCAGTATGACACCAAGGTTTCTGGCGGAGGTTTTGGGGAACAGCGTGATGGAGTCAAGCTGCACTCTTATCTGAGGAGGTAAGGAGTTACTGGCAGGACAGACAATGAGGTCAGTTTTGGACAGATTAAGCTGAAGGTGGCGATCCCTCATCCACGCCGAGATATCTGAGAGGCAAGCAGATATCCGCACTGAGACGGATGTATCGTCTGGAGGGAACGAGAGGAGGAGCTGAGTGTCGTCAGCGTAGCAATGGTATGAGAAGCCATGGGAGCGAATGATCTCGCCTAATGAGGTGGTGTATAAAGAGAAGAGGAGAGGACCAAGGACCGAGCCCTGCGGGACACCCGTCGCCAGCTCATGCAGACTGGACATCTGTCCATGCCACGAGACTCTGAAAGATCTTTCCGCAAGGTACGAGGTGAACCACGAGAGGACCGGTCCCGAGATGCCAAGCTTAGATAGCGTCGAGAGGAGAATGAGGTGGTTGACGGTGTCAAAAGCAGCAGACAGGTCAAGGAGTACGAGTACTGAGGAGAGACCAGCCGATCTGGCAACCCGTAGTGACTCTGCAACTGAGAGAAGAGCGGTTTCAGTGGAATGGCCTCGCTTAAAGCCTGATTGATAAGGATCAAGTAGGTCGTTGTCGTGGAGGTCGTTTTTAATGTGATTCAGCTTTTTGTTTTGTTTTTGCTAAATAGTGACATCATTGACACATGTTCATTCATTTTTTTATCATATGAAATACGTAAAACCAAAGAACTGAGAGATAATTAACTTATTTTAGCTATTCTTGCTTTTCGGACTAAATGACAATANTTCATGTGATTCAGCTTTTTGTTTTGTTTTTGCTAAATAGTGACATCATTGACACATGTTCATTCATTTTTATTCATTTTTTTATCATATGAAATACGTAAAACCAAAGAACTGAGAGATAATTAACTTATTTTAGCTATTCTTGCTTTTCGGACTAAATGACAATAGTTGATGGATAAGTGGCATCATTGGAGAACTCGTTCTGTCTTGCGGTCAACATTGTGCTGTGCTGTTAGATCATCTTGTATGAAGTCTGCCAAAAGTGGTTTAGTACCTATGACAGGTATGCCACACCAGCATCTTTTCAATGTATCTAAGCACTTATGACAGGATGAGATCAAGAGAAACATGTGACTTCACTCACACTAAAACAAAGAATTTTTAAGTAAAATGACAAAAGTCTCATATTTTGGGGGGTCCAGATTGAAACACGCAACATAATGGTGTGGAATCATGTTTGAGCGGATTGTACCGGAAAGGCTGCGCCCGCGGGAAGAATGTGATTGGTCAGTTGGTTCTTTGTTCCCCTTTGAGTACGGCCCTTCATCTGTGGAGACAGCAGAGAGGTGCAGGAGGTTATGTAAATGAATAGATGAACATGACAGCAGCACACACCTGACTGCTTTCAACTTCAGTCTGGGTAAAGGAGGGCAGCACTGATCCAATGACCCTGTTCATCTGGCATTAACTGAAGCTGAGAGATCAGATTGTACTCAGGACCCTGAAAAATGACCAAACCTTGTAAAAAACGATCCCAGAACCAGTAAATCTTTTCTATCTACAGCAAATAAAAAACCTTGAAAGCCACTAAAAAGAAAGTATGTATTCACCCACTTAAGCATGGGGGCAGTTAATTGACTGTTCTTGAATTAAGAAAAAAAAAACAGACTACCTACATGTCATTTAAAGCGGCTGCTACACAGAGAAAAATGTTTCATCTGCACTACTGAGGATTTTTATTATTTCTCCCCGTAATGAGAAATGACAGTGTCCACAGATTAACAGAGCCATTGCACAGCCATCTGAACCTGAATGCAGCCATGCAGCCATATCTGCAGTCACAGTGATGAGGGAAACTGACTTGGCACTTCTTTAATCCTGTCCACAGCGGATTATGCCTTTCAGGTGTTCAGAACAGTGATTTAACATTACACACAGAAAAAAACCTGGAGAAGAGCTGCAGGTTCTCTTTAAAAAGAGGACAAGTGAAAATTTTTCATTATGCAAGCATAACACATGCTGTTACAGTAAAGCACAAGAAGGCTGACACATCGTTTATTCAGTCATTGTAAAAGGTTTCCACATAGTCCGAGAGCCTGAATTAAAAATAAAAATATCTCATGAACAGGCTTTTATGAAATTTTCAGAAGGTAACCATTGCATGTGCATTTAACTTTTGGAATAAATTCCCTTCAAGATGACTGTAACAACTAGTCTTACAAACAAAAAATGGATTTTAGCGGTGAGTTTTACAGATATAGAGCTAAAATGTGACGTTTGAACCAATTCAAAACACAGACCCTGAGTGCTGACAGATTTCTCAGATCTACTCGTTACACTGCTTGAGACTACATTTTTTCATGTTTGACCAAAAGAACTATGAATTTATTAATTTATTATTTTGTTTTCCTTTAAACTACCCACCAACTCATTCTAAATGAACTCATAGGTGTGTACAGGATTTAAATAACAAAACTATCTTTGTAGCCACAGATATGCAGAGAAATTGCTCACAGCTGCTTCAGTATGTTTTTAACAGTGTCAGTAGGATTCAAGTTTTAGTCTCCTGCATGACTCACTGAGTCCATTACAATGTCACAATGGGTGCAGCCCCCTAAAACGCAATTCTCCTCTAAAATGTGGGAGCGAGTTTATATGCGTTAGAGCATATTCTGGTTCCAAATTTTCTAACAAAACATTAGTTCAAAGAATTCATGTGCAAAGTCTTGGAATTCATCAGTTTGTGTAAAAAAAAAAAAAGGACCTCCTCGTTTGTCTGAAAATGTTGTTATTTTAACAAGGTGGAAATCAAGCCCACTCCTTTATCTCTGTCTACAGTGATCTGTCTAAATGAAGAAAAACCTTTAGACATCTTTGGGGTATAGATTCCTCATCATACCTCCTCTGACCTGAAACCTTTGGGCATCTCAGAGATTCAAAGAGTAAAAAAATCCAACCCTTTCAGCAGCTGCATGAGTCAGCCATCAAAAATATCTCTATTGGACTTGCATGTCATGGTGATGTACAGAACACACATGCAGGATGATATTTCACTTATTCCCCCCCCCCCCCCCCCCCCC
>SSNP01000007.1:2831318-2908768 GCA_006937955.1 Pachypanchax playfairii | reverse complement strand
GATGGCAGTAAAATCCAAAAGCTATTTTCAGATTTTCAAAAATATATTTAGAAAATGAGCGCTCCGAATCCAGTTTGTGCGACTATCTGCCCTAATTACACATGGCAGGGCTGGTGATTGAGTCAGCTCACATTTATATTTTTTCAGTCAATCAAAGCCATTACACACAGCTAAATGGATGATGATCACTCTGCTGCCTCTCACAGCATTTATTTAAGAATTAAGCAGCTTTTTGCTCAAGCTGTCACAAATGCCACCTTTGACTCTGTAGATCAAAGTGGGGTGTTCTTACCAATGCTGCTCTTGGTGTCTCTCCTCAGACCACACAGCATGGCTGTAGTTCAGTCAGCGTAGACAACTTCAGGAAGCTGATCTGTAGTTAGTGAGCAGAGAGTTGAGGTTCCACCAAAGACGAAGGCACCCAAGAGACCAGGTCTCAAGTTTGTATTTGGGTTAGAAAATCATGTCTGTTTCTTCACGCCACTGTTTTCATGAACTCTTCACATCCTGTTTGTAACGTCTGGAGCTTGTTCTTCTGGATGATTCTTCACCGTCCTGACAAATTGGAACTTCTGTCCACTGAGGTCTTCTATAAAATCCAGAACACTCAGGAGGATTTTTGCCCCTTTCTTGGCATCTCAGCGTGGCCTCGATTCTGAGCTACAAATCGTTCGCGTTTAGCCCCGTTCATACACTCACATGAGCTCACACATCACCCCATCTCCTTCACTCTCCCTTCCTCTCTCTCTACATTTGCTCATGCTCCCTTCCTCTCTGCCAGAGGGGCTTACACAGAGAGAAGTCACTCCCTCTCTCCAAAGCCCCTACACACAAACTCACACTTATCCTACCACATCCTCAAACCCACCCACTCACACATCCATGGTTCACACACCAAAATTAGACATGACAAAGCGACGCACGCCCCACACACTGAACTGTTGGCACAGTTAACACCACCTGCACATTCACCTTCAGACTCTGTGTCACGTTTTTCTCACATAGAGATAGCAGCCATGTTAACACGGCTTGAAACTGCACAATGCATGTCTCTCAACCACACGTTCACACATACACAGACATCATGAGAAATGCGTATTCAAAATTCCCAGGCAGAACAGATGCATGTGTCTCTTGCAGCTGCTGGCCACAAGTGATAGATTCAGATTGTAAAGATGTAAAAACAAAGGATGCACATCAGAATCTGAGCAGCTCTTTTTCTACTTCAGATCAAGTTTATTTCCACTGACAACAGGTTTTCTTTGATAATCTTCAACCCAAAGGACTCCTTTAACCCAAACACACACGGCGCTCACTGCTGCAACTGCGGCCATTTGTCATGCACACAAAACTCAACGGATGCCTGCCACATCCTGACCCCCACAGGCAGCTCCTCTCAACCTCATCTGCCTCAGTTTTTATGGTTTACCACAAACAAGTAGTTCTAAGACAGAGAAGGGGGGGGGGGAACACCAGTAAAAAACAAAAACAATTGAAAAATCAATGCAAATTTACCTTGATAATCTCCTTTTAAAAAACACTTTTTAAAAGGGATCAGATTATTTATTTGTTTATTTGTTTCAGCTCACTGTTGCATGCAGCGTAATTAGTCCGATATTCCAAAGGACACTTACACATCGGCGTAGATAATTTCCTCCGAGACTTTTGTCCTTAATACCTCATCTACACGAGTGTGTGTACTTGAGAGACTAATTATTTTCAAGTAGAATATAAATCAGTGGGAGACGAAGCAGTGTGTTGGACTAAAAGAAATTACCGCTAGGAACAGGCTGAGATACATTTAAATATAGTATTTGGACTTTTCTACACATTAGGTGAAAAATACTTTTGGATAGTTCTAAAATTACTCAGAATGTTTAGATTGTATTAAACACATTTGCAGGATAAATTCTTACTATCAGTCTGACTGGCCACACTGCCATCTTATGGTGATCAGCTCCAGCTGCTTTATGCAGAAAAAGATTCGAGCCATATTTGATTTATACAGCAGAGATCAGCACATAAGTTAAATAAAATCTTAAATATAACAATATAATGCACACATTTATTAAAACTAATAATTCACTTTTGTCAAAGTAAATGACAAACTGTTCTTGGTGAATTTTAAAAACTTTCCTGTAGTTTTTACCTTTGGTTCTCCCTCTGATGATGCCCATTCGACATCTGAGAGAAAAAGAGAACATCTTTCTTCTTCCTCCTGCAGACCAGCTTCCTCTCCTCGGGGAATCCGTCTGAGAAAGGGAGAATGAACGCTGTCTGGAAGAGAGGCGCCTTTTTCCAAACACTATCCTTGCTGACATGTTCATTTTTTGATGAGTGAAAAGGAAAAACAAGGGTTTTATCCTCCTGATGCTCTCACCATCTTATTTAGACATTGTGGTCTCCATCTGTTCTCATGTTCTCTTCCCTTTCCTGGAGTACATCCAGTCCTGTCAGGTGAGTCTTCCACAAACAGGTGCAGGATCTCAAACAAGGAAATATTCAGATCCAAGTGTTTTGTTTTTTTTAACCTGTCATTGGTCAGTTACTTCCGAAACCAAGCAGCCACAAGCTGACTGGCTGGATAAATGTTTTGTTTGTGTATCTCTGGCAATGTCAGTTTGAGAGGAACAGATGGCAGAGGGCTTGGGGCTGTGGGGCACAGCCTGTCTGCCAGGATGCAATGGAAACCTTTTCTGCAGGGAGTCAACGATCAGCTTTGTAAAACAATATACAAATTGAGTAGACAAATTCAAGGCAACATGTTTTCATAGTGAATTTATACAAGCTGAGTTGTACTTGAAGCATCTTCACAAAGAAATTATAACAAGCCAAACCTGGAAATTGAGTGGAGATTGACTTTTGCATTAATAAATCTAATCCTCTAACAGTTATTTCTGAGGGCATTTGACAAGTTTAACATAATCAGTAAAACCAATTGTTTTAGATTTGTATTGTCGTGTATTACTTCCAAATTTCTGAAGCTTGTGATACTGTCACTGCAGTTAAAACACCTTCATTCAAAGTTCCTTCAGTCCCACTCCTAAACTCATCTACGAACCTTTAGGTTGAACTAGAGGAGACTGAACTAGACTAACATGTCCAGCATCAGACCTCCTAAATGCTGTCAAGAATTTAATGGGAAAACATTTCCACAGAAACTCTAGTGGACTATATTCCATGTTTGAAAACTGCAGGAGAACCCAACTCCATAGTAAAGTATGTGTATGAATACTGGTCAAAAGTGGCCAAATTATTTTTGTCGATATACTGTTTGTGCAAAGATTGAAATTAGACAAGCTAAATATCAACATTATGAACTATAACATACAGTTTGTTTATAAGAACAGGTTATTATTTAATCACCTTTTAATAAAACACTGAGAAGAGTGAAATTATTATTTGGGATACATATTGGACTTGATACTCGAGGCATCGTTTCCGACATTTTTTACTTGAAGATTTTGCATATTTCACAAATACCAATAATTACAAATACACATTGGAGAAAATGTGTTGCAATATTTTAAACAAATCTCAAGTAATTCAATCATTTGTCACAATCTTCTCCAAACCTGAGCTCATGTCTCTTCCACTCAATCAGGAACCAAGAACTGTTGAGAAATTTAGTTTGTGTAAAAAAATTCCACACTGAACACACAAACCTTTTTGACATAAAAAAAAGGAACAGATTCCAGCAGCCTGATTGTATTTTAAAGATTTTATTTTGAATAAGCAGTTTATTCGTTCTCTTCACTCCTGAGCCTGGCGTTGGGATTGGTGACCTTGATTGCCAGCTGTGCTGCTCTCTCCACAATCAGCTTCCTGTTCTTGGAGGAGACGTTGTGGGCGATCTCAGCACAGTGAGTCCTACACAATTACAAACAACAACACTCAGTACAGGAACATGTCAATTACAAATGTTAGACTGAAAACAGATTAAAATAAAACAATAAGAAAGCTGAATCCGAGTTATTTGCTTCTGGATGTGCCATGGAACCTTTCTAATGTCACAAAATGTTGTTTTACTTTATGCAGTTGGACAATACTAAATATATCTTAATACTTCCATGTCCAAACATTAATATTATTAAAGATAATCAGTGAGTATTTGATATGCATTACATTTGTTTACAAGCTATTAACATTGTCATTAATCTAGTTAAATTTAAAAAATCTTGAGTAAAAAAACTGAAACATGTTCATATAGATTCTCCACTCAACTTCTGCAGATAATTAAGTGTAATTATAGCACAGTAAGCCAGATTCTTTCACACATCACAGGATTTGTGGAATCAAACGTTTGACAAAGACCTTCAGCTTAATTCCACGCTTCTTTTTTGATGTTGTGTTAATGAGTTCTGTTTCATATTTGGACAGATTGACACTATTGTAGAATGAGTGGAAGATAAAATACGACCAGCAAAGGCACACATGCAGTAAACACTCTAGATTAGCTGTGACATTTAAACATATCACTGTGTGATCTTCCAGAAATCTTCATTTTGTAATGTCAAGAAAAAAGTGGCAGACATTTGTCGTCTTACATGCCACCTATCCTGAGCGTTTTTGTACTATGTCAGAGCTGAGGTGTGCTGAAAATAAACCCACACCAGAGACCAGTTAAGTAACACCTTCAATGCAACACAATCTCACAACACATTTCTGCAATTATTTTAAGCAAAAATTGTGTGAAAGGGCTCAGTTGAGGAAGACAAATTACTTAAAAGTGCTTTGGGCGAGCTACAGTTGTTGTAAAGTGCTTTTGTAGATAAAATTTGATTAAAAAGGAAAAAAAAAATCTCAAAAACTGAACATCTGAGATGCAAAAACTGACAGATTTATATGGCTACACTTGGAGCTGAAGTTGAGTCGATTTTTCATAAAACTGATGATTTATTTAAGTGAAAAACAGTATAGTACTATTTTATTATTTTGAGATCCAACTGCCTTTTAAAGCATAAAAGTATGTCAGTGTTAGTTATAGCTAACAATGTTTTTATATTTTATAAAACATCTTAGATCATATGAAATGACATCACACTACTCCAGTGTGTCTTTAGTTTAAGTTTGAGATTTTAAATTTGTGTTAAAATTGTCTGACACAAACTCAACATGGGAGATACATGACAGACACAACAATCCTTATAAATGCATTTTAAATGTATGAAATCAATCTTAACTTCACATTGAGATAAAAAAAAAAGTTGAAACATTGAACTATACAATGCCTTATTGTTTATAGAATAAATGCTGAATTAAATGTTCAGTTTGTTAAAATAGTTTGAGATTTGTTAATCTGGTACATAAACAAAATAATTCTTAACTAATCATGATTAAAATAATTATTTAATGAAATCTCGAAAAAACTTAATAGAAAAGGTTTTACTTTGTTTTCTTGCTGTTTTGGATTCATAATCAACAATCTCCTTACCCAGTGTCCAATTTTTGTTTTTTAAATTACCTACTATAATTTACCTTTCAATAACATAATCTACCTCCTGAGTACAGGCATTTACAACTTACTTGTTACTCATCATCAGAACTTCAAGCTCCTTGACATTGTGCACCAGGAACTTTTTGAAGCCTGTTGGCAGCATAAACTTGGTCTTCTTGTTGCTACCATAACCGATGTTGGGCATCAACATCTGACCCTTGAACCTCCTCCGGACCCTGTTGTCAATACCTCTGGGCTTGCGCCAGTTTTTCTGTTGAAATAAAAAGATTTTGATTGAATACAACTTATTTGCAGTTTTCTGGATCTTAGTCAACATCACACTGCATGCATTAGACTTACCTTAATCTTAACATAGCGATCAGACTGATGGCGAATGAACTTCTTGGTTCGTTTTTTGACAATCTTGGGTTTCGTTAAGGGTCTAAGGTTTACCATGATGACTGAGGATAAACAGATTAACAACAAAATTAGGGTTACTAAATCTGTATTTTATCGTGCACAACTAATAAGATCCAACTGTCTGGGTGAAGGGGTATTGGTATTACATACGCACGTAATGGGTGACTAAATGTAATAAACTAAATATAGTTCTTCAGCGGCGAGTTACTGAGTAAACGTGCTGAACAACATTAGCCAGCTATTAGCATGTCAAGCTACTTCACTCCATCTTGCTGCAATTTCGACAGAACAAATATTATTTACTGTTGGAAGCAATGTGTTTTTGAGTGATTACACTTTGCTTTTCTTTCAGATGTTGTAACAAAACAGGCCTTCAGTGAATGTCTTTTTTTACACGGATAGCATTGATGGCCGGCTAGCCGCTAAAGAAGTAGCAGCATATCGCTTGAGTGTCATATTTAGAACAGCTTGCAAAAATACGAACAATATAATATTGTACGTATTAAATAAACATCTTAGATTTGTTAAACCATGTCAAATTAGTCAGATTGTGGCCAAAATTGTTCGGATTGAGTTAGATTGTTTCAACTCACCCGCTGATGTGGCTCCAAAAGGAACCTTAGCAACGGCGGAAGGAAAGAAAAGGACTTCCGTAACTGTTGCAATGCCTTATGGGTATTGTATTTCTCCGAAACCAAAACTAACGCCAATACGGTGCACGTGATAGACACATTTTTATTTGTTGGACAAGCTTAATTTTGTATTTTTTTATCTTCGTATTGTTAAAATTGTACATAAAGCTTCTAATTGTATTTTTATATTGCCTTATGTTCCATACGGACGCGCAGCGTATTTAACACTTGCGCACTTCCTGACTGTATTTGACTATATCGTTCTTATAAACTCCATTTGGAAAAAAAACCTATTTAACTTTTTAATCGGGCGGTAGCTGCTGAACTCTTGGTTGTGGTGTGATTGGAGGTAAATCATTAATTATTTTGTCACATGATAAGTTCAGATTCATTTCCTCTTAGCGCTACGCTGCTCTTACACGCCACGGTTTGTTTTTGCTGTTTAAGCAGTGGCAAGACGTTTTGAAATGGATAAGCAACCTATAATGAGGTGACGGTCGTTTTTCTTTATGAGCTTTATGACTTTGATGTCATGTTTACTTTCGCTGTCTAACTTTTGTTTTCCATTATTTCCACCTCAGTCAGAACAGAAATTATGGTTTGACGAACCCCGGTTACGATCCAGCAGCAACTGGAGCTGAAGGTAACATAAATGGATATGAGATACAATTTTTAAAAAGTATTAATTTTTTAATGCAACATTACTTGTAACTTTGGTTTTCCGGTAGTGACGTCACACCAGTTTCTATTTTTTTGAAATCGCAACTTGAAGCGTGGTAATTTTTTTTTATCACCAAGCCTCACGGGGGTTAGACATTTCCTAAAGGATTAACA
Source organism: Pachypanchax playfairii (assembly GCA_006937955.1). Taxonomy (NCBI): domain Eukaryota; kingdom Metazoa; phylum Chordata; class Actinopteri; order Cyprinodontiformes; family Aplocheilidae; genus Pachypanchax; species Pachypanchax playfairii. The sequence continues at coordinate 2,901,445 of SSNP01000007.1, read as the reverse complement.
AGTTGACTGAAGTTCTTAGTGAGACTGTAGAAAATATCAGAATGGATCCGAACATGGAGGGGCAAGGTAAGTCACTCCCTGAGAAGAAACATGATCCGCTATGATCAACACCCTCAAACTGAAAAAAACATGGATTAACCCCTGAACTGACAGAGGGGCAGTATAATCTGTTTTCATAGATTCCATTCTTCTTATATGCTTGAAAAATCGTCAAGATTATTAGTATTTCAATGTCTGTGTTTGTCTGCAACTGAACCGGTCCTTCTTGTTTTATTTAGCAATGTTTGCCCCACCCGCAGTGGAGTCCCAAGGCCCCAGCGCTCCTCCGGCCAGCATGTTTGACAGTATGCCTGGATATGAAGGAACAGTGGCGGGAGGAGGTACAGGAAAAACACATTTCCTTTATGTGACCCAGAAACTTTTTATCTTGAACTATCTACATGTATTTCAGCCCTGGTTACCTGCTTTTCTACCAGGGTCTGAGTTACAAGGGTAGATTAGTCAAATTAATGGATAGATACAGTAGATAAAGAAGTGTGGATGCATTCCCACAAACCCTCAGGTTCCAGGTATATTAAAAAATATTACCTCTCTACCACAGCCCTTTTCTAGGTTCAGTTTTCTACCCTCATAACCTGTTTTGTGGAAATGTTGGAGGTAAAAATTATTTTCAAGTGGCAACGCACCTGTAGATTTCCGCTACTATGTACCGGTATGTAAATTGCAGCCCTACTTCCTCAGCACGTCCCTGAAGTCAAGCGATCAGGGTCTGCTGGTTGTAGGAAACCAGATTAAAAACAAGAGGTGACCAAACATTTACAGCAGTGGCTTGTTCCCTCTGGAACTCACTTCCTCTCAGCCTGAGGTCTGTTGACTCTGCAATCACTTTTAAAAAGCAGCTGAAACACATCTTTTTTTAATTAGCTTTTATCTAGTTTTATCTGTTTTTATGTCATATGGTTGTTTTCATGTGAAGCACTTTGTGATTTTTATCTTGAAAGGTGCTATATAAATAAAGTTTTACTTAAATTAGGAGAATAATGTAAACAAATGAACAATGTATTCACTTTTTTTACTTTACTGCTATTGTTAACATATTTTCTTTGAAAGAAAATACAATTTACAAAAACACTATTTCTGGAGTTTCAAGGACATCCAACTTAAATTACAAAAACATTTTTATTTGTTACACTGTGTATAAAAAGCTAGATAAGCGTGGAAAAAGACTGTTCAATTTCCGTGGATCAAAAATAATTACATAAATTGATAATAAATAAAAAACAGGCTGACATGATAAACATAGCTTTTATTTAAAGGGAACTATTAAAGTAATACAGTGCTTGAATGTTTCCATTAAAACAATCTACAAGTAGTACTAAAATTAAATAACCATACAGTAACACTAACACTTAATTATTTTAATGCTGATTCAACATTTTCATAGGTTTTTAGGGTATTTTAAGATTCATGTCACTTCCCTTTTTAATTTTATCAAAAGTTAGTTTGACCTGTTTTAAAAGTCAGTCTTGATGGCTTGTTTAAAAATGTTAAAGGGTTAGAATAAGTTTAAATTCTGGTTGATAAAACTTAGCATTGGTTTCTGTTGCACAGCTTCTGTAAAACAATTCTCTAACTTGCTTCACTAAGTCAATTGTTTCTGAATTAGTCACATTGTGCCTCAAACAAACTGGATTTCACTTCTAAAGTAGCAGTTGTTGCAAAACAGGAGGTTCATTATTGAAAAAGGAAGCAGTAACAAAATCACATCAGTATGAAAAAGAAAGGCATATGACATGGGGAAAATCTGCAATTATGAAATTACTGGAATGACAGATTTTGTAATGAAACAAATTGTACAGAAAACTCACCCATTAGTAATAATATGTTAAGATTACATAAAGGAATAATATTGAATAAACAATTTCATTATTGAAATGATCCTTAATTTTTACAGTCTAAATTCAGTTGAGATCAATACACAAAATTTTTCACTTCAGCAAAAACTTAATGTTTTTTGGCTGGAAAAAAATGAAAGTTTTTACTGTTGTTTATAGGTGGATTTCTGCCTCCTCCTATGCCTGCATTCCCAGCTCCGCAGCCTACACCTGGACCTGAACAGCCGCACTGGAAGTAATGCCAATTGTCTTGCTTTGAATTTATTAAATAAGGATATAACTAAACATTGCATATAATTTAAAGCAGTTTTAGTAGTTTTATTATGTGATTATACTGTATTAATGTACCTTTATTGCTGACAGCATCCCATCTATAACTGAAGCTACTGCCCGGGACGCCTTTGCACTGTTTGTCTCCAGTAAATGCTGCTACAGTTCAGCACCAGTAAAGGATGGTGTGATCACCAACATGGAGGCATTTAATACATACAGGGTAAGGATGAAATGGATCAACAATGGATTTTTACTCTACAAATTACCTTATAGTTTCTTTTTTTTTTACTCAAATAGAGCACAAGCAATTTAACTTGATGTTTTTTTACTCCTGTTTTATTTAAGTACCGCTTGGAAACATTCACTGAATCAAGGTCTACAGAGTGGAGTCATGAGCCATACAATGGTATGTTTCTGCTTATAAAATGTGTCAGAGTCACACAGCTCAGCACCACTTAACTGAAATATTTTCTTTTTCTGCTTATTTGCATGAGACATAAAATTGGATTCTACATGCAGTTGCATCATTATTTAGAATTAATTGTGTCATTCCAAACTAATTTGAATAGTTTTCCATACATCCATGTTCTGGTGTTTATCTAGGCTGTAAAGGTGATGGTCAAAGCCGAGATCTTCCAAGCACTAGAACTGTTATTCCTCTCAATGCTTCTTTTTGTTGAGCACTTCGAAAAGTTATAGCAAATAAAGGGGTCAATCTGTCATATCTTATTTTGGGGACCCCAGTACTGATTTAATAATAGTATATCTGAATCAGGTCAGCCAGTGGATGCCTTTGCCCAGCCACCTCCAGGGCCTTGGGATATTCCTGCAAAAACACCAAGTTTTTTTCTGGAGGACAAACAACAAATCAAAGTTCCCTACACATCATCTCTGAAGGTAAAGCTTGAAAATTATGAAAAAATAACAAGCTCTTTAAAACTTCTTTGAGAGCTTTTTTCTCATGATAATAATTTGATATACAGCCCTGTCACAACTGTTTGGGAATGGGACGAAAACCCTGTAAAGACTGTTCAGGTGTTGGGAATGTAAGTATTTCCCACAAACCTTAAATTGAAAAGTTATTGAAAGGCTGTGTTAATCATCATGATGGTTTATTTTTGTTTGTTTCCTCCAATAGAAAGTATGTTGGGTGTGCAATGGATCTGGCTTCCGTTTTGACGATAGATGCAATCACTGCAATGGAAGAGGGAGAGACAAGTATGTATTAGATTTCTTAAATAAAAAAAATTGAAAACAATGTAAAAGCTGCAGCTTGTCTTGTTTATATACCTGGAGGTTTAAAAGAATCTCTGTTACAGTTGCATGCATTGTCATGGACAAGGATCTAAGATCTGTGATGTATGCCGTGGAAAACAGCAGCTTCTGGTTTACATCAACCTTACTGTGAAATGGTACAGTTTCCTTAAAATATTAAAAAACAGAAATGTCTTTCTTTACGATCTGAAAGTAATCTGTGTTTGTAGTTTTTTTATCAATAAAGAATTCTCAATAGCTGAAACTGTTCCATGCTTATTGCTACAGGACAAACAACGTGGATGATTATGTTGTGGAGCAGTCAAGTGGACTTCGAGTGGACAACCTTAGCAAAGTGTCCGGCAAGGAGCTTTTCAGAGACTCTCAGTATATGGTAAACAACTTTTTCTTCTGGATTAAAATTTAAGATCACATATACTGGTACTTTTAGATCAAGAAGCAAACAGACTTCTCAGATTTAGCTTTTGCCTGACTGCACAGGTTTTGTGCATTGAAGTTGGAACAATTTGGCTTCTTATCACTTTGAATAGCAGCATAAAACTCCAGCTCTGGTGTTTTGCATCTAATCAATCAATCAACCAATCAATCAATCAATCAATCATAATTAATCCACAAAGGCAAATTAGACATCGTACTAACTTTTTTTTTTCTAACGCTAGTCATTATAGAGGGTTCTAGCTGTGTGCATCTGTATTGCTGTAGATCTGACGAAGCCTCTGACTGAAGACAATCTGTTGTTGAGTTGCTATGCTGTGAAGTAGATGTAGAGGGTTTTGCACTACGTTTTTCATGTTATGGATCATTTTTCTTTACACAATAAAATCAAGGATCCAGATCAGTCCCCAAAACAGAACTAGCCTTCTTTGTCAGTTTGTACAGTCTCGTTATATCTCCTGCTCTGATGCTCCTCCCTAACAAGTGACTGCAGATGTGTTCACACTCTCCACAACAACTTATAAAAAATCTGACAAATTGCCCCATGGAATAATAAAGAGCTCTACAATCCTACAATTCTTACAGTCTCCTTTAACATCTTGCTGCAAATGTTGAAAGACCTAAATTTCCTCAAGAAGTACAGTCTGCACTATTGCTTCTTAAAAACAAAATTCCTGTTGTGTCTCCAGTCCAGTCTGTTATCCATGTGAACATCAATGTATTTATACTCCTCCACTACCTCCACTTTTTCTCCTATGATGGTTTTGACAAGTTGCTTATCCTCCTAAAATCCACAATCATCTTCTTTGTCTTTGTCACATTTAAGATAAGATGATTGTTCCCACATCATGTCACAAAGTGCTTCCCCAGTTCACTGGACTCAGTCTGATCAACCAACAAGTGCAGATTTTTCCATATTTCTGCCTATGACGGGACTCTGACATGCACTGAAAGTCTGGGATCTACAGAGTGAAAAAAGATGCTGCTATGATCTCCTGTGCTGCTGATCACCCAGCCAATCCTCCAGTTTCACAAACTGTGGTCTGTTTGTGAGGTAGTCTTTAATTCGGGAAACTGTGGAGGCCTCCACCTGTGTCTTCTGGAGTTATTTACACAGTAAAACAGACTGAATTGTGTTAAATGCACTGGATAAATGAAAGAACATGATCCTCACAGTGCTTCCTGCTTTGTCTAAATGACGATGGGTTTGTTAAAGCATGTGTATGATGGCATCTTCCACTCCAACCTCACAGCAATAAGCAAACTGCAGTAGGTCCTGAAAGGGTGTTTGTTTACTTTTTAGGTGTACTAATATCCTTCTCTCCAAGACTTGCATGATATGGGCTCGGGCAACAGGCCTGAAGTTGTTAAGGACAGGTGAATGAGATGTTGTTAGCCCTGGAACAGGACTTGTACTGTCTCCTGTATGATGCTATTGCCTTGATCACAATGACCCATACGAATAGCTGTGAACATGCTACAGACGTGTTTTGGACCATTTCCTATGGCCTCTTAACACAGCCTTAGAACATCCTTATAAGAATCAAACTTTTGTAGCCTGTTCGTAAGTTTAGTGCAACACCTTGGCCAATTTGTCATAGTCTGTTTGGCAGTATCCTACCTTCCGACTCACAGTCCAGCTCATGAAACAGTCTCTGACTGTGATGTGCTGCCTCTGGCAACAAAGGCCACTATCCTGGATGTTTCAAATTTTTCTCCGCTTCAACCCACCTGATTCAAATCCTTAGCATGTCATCAAGTCTTGCAGAAGCCTGTTAATGACCAGCTCATCTGTTAGTAATTAGTAATGAGGACTTGAACTTGCTGCAAGGTTCATGTGGGGGTGCCTTGACACCCTCCTCTGGTCTGCTTGCAGTCTTAATTAGACCAGAAGAGGGTGTCAAAGCACCACTGCAAAGATCATAAGAAATCTTTTCAGGCCACAGGTAGCAAAACAATCTCTTCATTTTCTCTAGAATGCTTCAAATTCCTCTTGCAAATTGAACGACAGCCATACTAACTCTGAATGCAGTCGAAAACTATGTCCGTCTCCACAAATGTCTACAAACTTCTGATTTCATAGGAACCAGGAGATCTAAATGAAACAGTCGTTCATATGGGTCATTGTGACCGAGTCATTGAAGAGGTTGCAGAATCCCACATAGCTAATCTAATCCTTTTGCTTCTTCTTCCCTGACCACACATTTCTTACCTTATTTTGCTGGAGCTTGCTCTCTAGCTTTTTCATGTACACCACCTTGTTGATTCTAATCTTGACAAGACATAAAACCATTGACATATTGAGAAATTAGACCAACTATACATTTAATCTTTTTTCTTAAATCCACTGTTGATTTTAATTCCATTGTTGTTTTAATATCTCAGTTTGCATTGAGAATGTTGGGTAATTTTAACACATCATGAATTTCTTGGCTCATAGAGGATGTTGGCAGCAATATTCCATTGGATTGTCAACAAAACTTATATTCCTGTGAAATTTATTATTTTTCAGATCAGTGTTGTAAATGCAGTATCACTGTTTGCTTATGTGGTAGATATTGCTTGTTTAACAAGAGCCAATCAATATCTTTCTAATTGATGCACACTAAAACTCAGACATGCCTTTTTTGGGTGTTTAGACTTTTCATCCAGAGTATGTTTGTTACACAATATAGTTACACAAATAAGTCCCACTTTTGTGACATGCAGCAACATCCTTATTCAAAACAAAACCAAGAAACACTTAAAAAAACAAAGAATAACTACAGCTGAAGACAACCACATGGCACATGATGGAGTTTTTTTGTGATTCTCCTTTGCAGGTGTATCCAGTGTCAGGTTTTCCAGACCCTGTAGTGGTGCAGGCTTCACAGCGCCTTGTTAGTGAGCACCAGGGCAAATACTCCCAGACATCACGTGTTCTGCAACAGGTTTTTTATGTTATTATAAAACATTTTGATGATATTATGTTTATCCAGAACAAATTCTGTTTTTTAATGTAAAATTCTTTTTACTTTCTTGTCTTCAGCGTCAAACTATAGAGCTCATCCCAGTCACAAGAGTCACCTACGCATGGAAGGGGAGAACACACATTTATTTTGTGTATGGGAATGAGTTCAAAGTTCATACAGATGACTATCCTGCTACTTGTTGCTGCTCTGTAATGTGATTGAGAGTACCATGTAAAAAAAAAAAAACCTTTTGGGATGTGTATGATCTATTTACCCTACATGTCCTATAGCTCAAATCCATCCTATAAATAAAATTCAATCTGGTTCCTGTTTCACCAAGACAAGAAAATGCTGCAACAACATGACTCTGTAAAAAGAGTAGATGTGCCAAACTTGCCTGGTTGCATTCCACACCTACCAAACACTGAGAACAGCTGTCTTTTTGATGTCTTTTTTTATATAATGTCACAACATCTTGATGTGTCAAGCGGTATTTTTATTTTATTCAATACTGGGAAAAAAAATGATCCTCTATATTACATAATTTTTCTCCTCTGCTTCCAAGTACTTTTGTTCAAAAATGTGATGCAGCTCAGTGTTACCAAAACACTGTTCACATTTTCTTTCACATTTTAGAAAAATCTATTTGGAAGGTTGACTTGTCTGGACTCTGTTTTAAATAATTCTTGCTTTCAATTGAATTCAGTCTAATTATGTTACAATTACACACAGCATTTCTATATATTTTTTAAAATTGTGTTGTAAAATAGTTTGTTTAAAAAAAAAAATTAAAATAATTTAAACCTCGTGTTTATCAATATATCTTTCACTGACTACATAATAAAGTTCTTAAATTAATTTAGATTTTTGAGACATTTAAACACCAACCATATAAAAAACAAATTAACTGGCACATAATATAGTATACATGTATATTTTTATATTTTATCAAAGATGGCAGCAATGGGGTTTATATTATAGTAAAATGTTTACTGAATCAGTGCCTTTTTTGTGTTGTCCATATATAGTATGTGTTTGCTATATTGTTAACATTTGTATTTTATATAAATTGTTATTTTTCACACAAATTTTGGCATGTAACATTAAAGATTACTCTCAACATGTTGCTGTGGAGTTTTGTCATCATTATGTGTGGACTGCCACTTGTAAAGCTGGTAAGACAGACACCTCAAATATGTTACCTGCGCCTTAACTTAGCTTGTTTTTGTTCATACTGTACTTTATATAAGGTTGTCAATGAAAAATAAGCAGTGTACATAAAGCTACAAGAAGACAAATGTTTTAGTGGAACTATGAGGGATGTACTGCACAGATCATGTCAAGACTCATCACTGGATGAAAAAAAATATATATAATTGACAAAACCAAACTAGAACAGGGGATACAAGCTAAAGTTAGTTTGTTTAATTTAAATCCAAAAGGCGCCATGGCCACAGCAGAAGGAAAGAAATGAGCTTCTGTAAGCGACCTATACAGCCAGTAAGATACATGTACAAGTCAATTTCTTTCTCTGGACACGATTAATCATATTTCAACTTTAGAGCTCTTAGTTATATAGTGCAAATGTTTTATTTTCATTTGAAGATTAGTATTTACATGACGTTTTTTAAAAAGGTCATTTAAAAAAGATGATGGCTGTGCGGTGGCACAGTTGGTCGAGCTGTTGCCTTGCAGCAAGAAGGTTCTGGGTTCAAATCCAGGCGGGGACCTTTCTGCATGGAGTTTAAATGTTCTCCCTATGTGGGTTTTCTTTGGAGAATTCAGTCCAAAAACATACAAGAGATTAAGTGGGGACTCTAAATTGTCCCTACGTGTGAGAGATGGTTTGTCTATGTGTGGCCCTGCAATGGACTGGCGACCTGTCCAGGGTGTCCCCCATGTCTCTCCCAATGACTGTTGGAGATTCCAGCTTCCTGCAACTCTGAACAGGAAGAAGCAGGTTTAGAAGATGGATGGATGGCTAATACTCACTACTAATTTTAGCTGTCATGCTTTTAACTCTAGAAAGCACTCAGCATGCTCAGATGTCCACCAAACACCTCAGCCACCCCCATAATGTGATTTTACTGAGCACCTGGACCATTTATTGTGGAGTTACATGCAGACATGTTGAAAACAGCTCTATCTCACAATGATGAAGAATCTTTTTTTTTTTATTCCTGGATCCAGATGATGACTTGGATTGCCATTTCTGACCTTTCCTGATTTAATCAAAATCCATCCATAACTTTTTTTATTGTCTAGCTAACAAACAAACCCTGCCTGTGGTGGAATGTTTCATTACCAACTCCTGTAAGGAACAAAATAAACTATCTTCCTCAGCAAGAAAAAAAAGGGGCGGGAGTTGCTGTGAAGTGAACAAAAGTAAATCACTTTATTTTTAGTCACAGAACAGATTCGTGGTGTTAGGAGAGGACCTACACAGCTTTTATATGTTGTTTTATCGGTGACAAGACACTTTGAGATGGAGAAGCAACCTTTATTAAGGTTAGGGCCGTGTTTCTTTTTTTTCTTTTGACTAACTTTGACTAACTAACTTAAGCTTTCCATTATCTCCACTTCAGTCAAAACAGAAATTATGGCATGGCAAACCCCGATTACGTTCCAGCAGCAATTGGGGAAGAAGGTAATATACTTGAATGTTTATTACAACTTTTATATTGATTACTGCTAAATGGTTTCATGCAACACTGAGTTATAACTTTAGTCTTTTAATAGTGATATAACATGGCATATTTGCTTTAGTTAAGATAAATTTCAGCCTGTTTGAGGCGTTTGAAGCCTTAAATGTGTTATAATTAAAATTGAGGGCTTTAGAGTTGACTGAAGTTCTTAGTGTGACTGTAGAAAATATCAGAATATATCTGAACACTGAGGATGTTGATTGTTTCACTTATGGTTTATATTTTATTTTGTCAACAACCTTAAACAGAAAAAAAACATGAATTAACTCCTGAACAGATAGACAGCGGGGCAGTAGAATCTCTTTTTGTGGTTTCCTTTACTTGTCAGGATTCTTCTTATACTCAAAAAATTGATAAGATTTATAAAATCTTGTGTGCATCTAAACCAGTTTTTCTTGTTTTACTTTGCAATGTTTACCCCACACGCAGCAGAGTCCCAGGTCCCCAACGCTCCTCCAGCCAGCAGGTTTGACAACATGCCTGGATATGAAACAACAGTGGCAGGAGGAAGTAAGAGACATTTAATTCAGATACAACTAAAATTTAAGAGACATAACTTATGTGAATATCATAAATGCACTAAAAATGAACTACAGACACAGTTTTGTTTGTTTTTTCAACTTCACAACTCCTGATAATGATACACACATTTTATCATATATGTACATATCCCAGACATTAAAAGCTGTTAAATAGCATTATACAGGACCTTTAATGCTAAAGTTAAACTAACATATTTTTCTCAGTATCAGTGATTAATTACTTTTTTTCCCAGCTTTGGCTGGAAAAAAATGAAAATGAAAGTTTTTTACTGTTGTTTATAGGTGGATTTCTGCCTCCTCCTATGCCTGCATTCCCAGCTCCGCAGCCTACACCTGGACCTGAACAGCCGCACTGGAAGTAATGCCAATTCTCTTTATTTAAACTTAATAAGGATATAACTAAACATTGCATATAATTTAAAGCAGTTTTAATAGTTTTATTATGTGATTATACTCTATTAATGTACCTTTATTGCTGACAGCATCCCAGCTATAACTGAAGCTACTGCCCGGGACGCCTTTGCACTGTTTGTCTCCAGTAAATGCTGCTACAGTTCAGCACCAGCAAAGGATGGTGTGATCACCCACATGGAGGCATTTAATACATACAGGGTGAGGATGGTCTTTTACTGCATGTGAAGCTGTGTTTGGAAAAATCAGCTAGAAATGGATCAACAATGGATTTTTATGCTACGAATTACCTTTTATATTGTGTTTTTACTCAAATAAAGCACAAGCAATTTACCCTATTTGTTTAATCTATTTTTTAAAGTACCGCTTGGAAACATTCACTGAATCAAGGTCTACAGAGTGGAGTCATGAGCCATACAATGGTATGTTTATGCTTATAATCTGTGTCAGAGTCAGATAGCTCAGCACCATAAAACACTGAAATATTTTCTTTTTCTGCTAATTTGTGTGCGATATAAAATTGGATTCTGCATGCATCATTTTGACTTACTTAAATTATTCCAAAGTTATATAAACATTTTTTTTTCTATCCGTCTACAATTGCTTATTAAATGTGCAATATGTAAGACCTTGAATAATCAGAGTCCTGCAATTCATATAGAAAAAGAAACCCTCTCCTCTCAGCCACTCATCCCCTCCCCTCCCTGATTTTTCTGCTGGGTTGCCAGTTCCATTGTTGATCCTAGTTTTGTTGTAATGCTCCTCTAAATGCTGTGACTGCCCCTTCAAACTTGAAAGCATGCAAAAATCTCAAGTTTCCAAAATATGTCCCTCAGTCAAAGTAGCTACTGATTGGTAGATGCATGGGTGTTTTAAATCTCTCACTGTCATTCTGTCGCTCACTTTTGTAAGTTGAGGTGAACCGAGTCGACTATGCGCAGATTTCTGGTTGCTAAAGGTAAACCTAGTGTCCAACCAGAAGCAAAGTCTGTCACAGATAGTGTTGCAGATTCTTGAGGCACTTAAACCCCTCCACCATGATAAGGTAGTGAGTCACAAGGGGGTATCATCTTATTATGAGAGAGTACTTTTTAATCGAAAATAAGCAACAACAGATGAATTAAAACTTTAATCTTTAATACTGTAGTTTTTAATGCAATCTGGGAAGAATCCTCTTCCCATCTCTGGCTATCAAAGTTATAGTCCTGAAAAGGGGGCATTTTGAAAAGCTGTAGCAATTAAGTGTTTACTATGTCTTTTTCTTATGTTGAGGGCCCCAATACTGATTTAATAATAACATATCTGGATCAGGTCAGCCAGTGGATGCCTTCAACCAGCCACCTCCAGGGCCTTGGGATATTCCTGCAAAAACACCAAATTTTTTTGTAGAAGGTGAATGGAAAATCAAAGTTCCCTTCACATCATCTGTAAAGGTAAATCTTGTCAATTATGTTTGAATAAAAGAAAATACGTTTTCAAATGTCTTTGAACGATTATTTCTAATGATAATAATGTAATCTAGACCTGCCATTGCTGTTTGGGAATGGGGCGAAAATGTTGCAATGCCTGTATAGGTTCTGGTAATGTAAGTATTTTCCACAATCCTCAAATGCCCCAAAAATTGGAAGGATTTTATTATTATAACCGTCATTATGGGTTTTATTTTTGTTTGTTTGCCAATTAGATGAGGTGTATGTCATGCCAAGGATCTGGACGCCTTTATGGGGGTGGGAATTGCTATGCCTGCAATTGTAGAGGAGGAAGAAAGTATGCATTAGATTTCTTTAAAATAAAATGAACTCAATCAGAAAATAATGTATAAAAAGGCTGCAGCTTGTCTTGTTTATATACCTGGAGGTTTTAATGAGTCTCTGTTACAGTTGCTTTCGCTGTAATGGACAAGGATCTGTGCCTTGTGGTGTTTGTCGTGGAAAACAGCAGCTTCTGGTTTACATCATCCTCACTGTGAAATGGTACATTTTCTTAAACATATATTTCTTTATATGATTTAAAAGTAATCAGTGTTAGTAGTTATTTTTTAATAAAGAATTCATAACTGTTGTATTTATTACATGCATGTTCTTACAGGACTAACAATACTGATTATTATATTGTGGAGCAGTCGAGTGGACTTCAAATGGATAAACTCAGCAAAGTGTCTGGCACGGACCTTATCAGAGAATCTCAATCTGTGGTAAACATGCTTGGATGGCTTCAAACTTTTTCTACTAAAATTAGGAAAAAACTGAAAGTATATTTGTTGGACCCATAACTGTAGGTCATCTTGTATAGATCTGGAATGCATAAGTGTGATATTTAATTCTAATTTTAGATTTGAGAAAAAGATCAGTTTGGTGATGAAGATTTTTTAAACTGAGTCTCTATACAAGGTTACATTATGTTAACCATAAATGCTGTTAATGGGTAGGCTCCTGCACATTTGTCTGACCTATTGCAAACTTATCAGGGTTCTTGCAGGTTTCAGTTAGTTAAATTTAAGACCATTTAAAGACCTTTCTGGATGATTATGAACAAAATTTAAGACCGACACAGTGGATTAATAGAAAGTCAAATTATCCCAAAATTGCAAAACCTTTTATTTTCATTAACTTAGTTATCAAAGATCAACTTTATATCAATTATGTATTAAACAGATAACCTGAACAGTTTCCTTCCTAAGTCAAATAACCCTCTCAACACAACATTGAAATATGTCTAAGTAGATCCTAGGTCATCCCCTTTAGCCCTAATCTTAGTTTCAAGGGCCTTAGACTGAGACTTTAGTGCTTTTACCCCCAGGGTCCCTAGCTGCAAAGTCTTGCAAAGTTTACAGCAAGCTTTGTGTCGACTGACAGGGACCGCTTCCAACCAACTGTGACACTTAACTGTCAGGAGCTTTGGGGTTATGTAGTTTGGGTGTTGCCACGGTCTCCTGTTTATTGTTTATTTTTTGGGCTTTAGGATTGGTTTAGATTAGGTTTAGTGTCAGCGTCTATGTTCCTTATAACAAAATAACAGTCTATGTTCCTTATTTGGTCTTGTCACTTCCTGCTTAGCACCTCGTCTGCACCTGTGTCTCGTTCTGATCCGGCACTATTTAAGCTGGGAGCTGTTTCAGTCTTTCAGTTTGCTTTGAGAATGTTGTGTGATTAAAGCACCTTGTCAGAAAATGCTTGGCTTAGAGATCATGTTGGCAGCAGTATATTTTACTGGATAGTCTACAAAACTTGTGTTCCTATGAGATTCATTATTTTACATGTCAATGTTATACATGCTGTACCATTGTTTTCTTTTTTTGATTGCTTTAGTTGTGTGAAACCAGTCAGTTCTATCTAGTATTGTTATCAAAACTCAGACGCGCTCCTTATGTGGTGTTTAGGCTTTTATCCAGAGTATGTTTTAGTTACACAATATATAGTTTTGCAAAAAATTCACACTATTTTGACATGCAACAAAATTGTTGTTAAAAACACCAAAAAGCCACAAAGAATAACTACAGCTGAAGACAACCACATGGCACATGATGGAGTTTTTTTGTTGTCTTCCTTTTCAGGTGTATCCAGTGGTGGGTTTTCCAGACCCTGCAGTGGTGCATGCTTCACAACGCTTTGTCAGTGAGCACCAGGGCAAATACTTCCAAATGTCACGTGTTCTGCAACAGGTGTTTGTGTTATTTTAACATGTTTGACTTGTCGATTAAGAAACTATAATAATTTACAGAGTCCTAATTTTCCTTTTTTTTGTTTACAGCGTCAAACCATAGAGCTCATCCCAGTCACAAAGGTCATCTATATCTGGGAAGGGGAAAGACACAATTATTTTGTGTATGGAAACGAGTGCGAAGTTCACACAGATGACTATCCTGCTACTTGTTGCTGCTCTGTAATGTGATTTAAATGCATCGTTATGACTTAATTCTTTGTGCCACTGGAGAGAGAAATTGGATTTCATTACTTTTTAATTCTATTAAGTGGGGACACTGTGTGGCATGTGAAAAAACCTCCATCAAAAAATAAAAAATGAATTCAGTAATTTGCAAAACATCCATCAAAGCATGTGTAGCACATTTACAAATTATAAAGTTAATCCTGGTGCCTGTTGCAGCAAGACAAGAAAATGCTGCAACAGCATGAGTCTGTAGGAAGAGTCAGTGTGTCAACACTTACCTGTAGTCTGTTTCTTTAAGCATTTTACACAGCATTCCACCTCCTCTGATAATCGCATATTAAATGAATTTACCTGTACAAAACAATTTTAAAATCAATTTAACTTTAATGTGTATCAGTTTATCTTCCACTGATGACATTCTGTTTATGAAGTATTTTACATGTTTTAATAAAAAAGATAAGACAACCACCAAATAAAAACAAATGTAACCATCCATCAAAATAAATAATATCTAGATGTAACAACTCCACTTCTGAGCTGAAAAGGGAAGTCAAGCCCTTTCACAGCAACTCCATGTTGCACTTTTTGAGCCAGAGTTTACTCAAGAGAGAAATGGGGTTGAAAATTCCTTTTACGCACAATAATTGATTTTTTTTGGGCACCACATAGGCTAACTAATTACACCTAAACATAAAAAAAGAAAACTAAATATTCGAACATACAGCAGCAACTAGACCTACTTATTAAACTGATCTTTAAACGTATACTGCAGTCGGCCACTGGATGGCGCTTCTTCACCATAGGTGTAGATGTTTTTCCTGTTGATATTACAGAAACAATACGGTTGTTATATATATATTCATATTATGTGTTTTATTTTCTCTTATATGGCAGTAATGTTTTATTGTAATCAGTATTTTATCTATTACATCATTGCCATTTTTGTATTGATGATAAGTATTCTAACTCAAACCCAATTTTGCTAAACCTCTTATAGTATATATAAATTACAATTTATAATTAAGTTTGCAACACAAAAATGTCGCCTTGCGGTAACTTAAATGCTGTTTTCGCAATATTTACCGTTGAGTTGTGTCGTCATTAACCGTGGACGGTCGCTGTTATATTGACGAGAAGAACGTGTTCGCCATAATGATAATAAACCGTAAATGTACAGCTACAAGAAGGCAAATTAAATGGTTCGTATGAAACGGTTACAAATGCGCTGATACTTAGCGACCATCGATCAGGTCAGGACTCATCTTGGTGGATTTAATCCTCGGTATACGTGAGAAAACAACGCAAGAACTAAAGAAATACGAGGTAAAGTTAGCATGCTGGCTAACTAGCCATGTTCACCTGTATGTTTCTAGCTAGTCCCTTGGTCCCGT
Organism: Pachypanchax playfairii; assembly: GCA_006937955.1. Classification (NCBI taxonomy): domain Eukaryota; kingdom Metazoa; phylum Chordata; class Actinopteri; order Cyprinodontiformes; family Aplocheilidae; genus Pachypanchax; species Pachypanchax playfairii. The sequence continues at coordinate 2,885,679 of SSNP01000007.1, read as the reverse complement.
GTTCTGTATGCATGCTGATTTTACTGAACTGCATATGATTTGAATTAAAGGTTATAAATTGTATTTTTTAACTTTATTGCACTAATGTAATCCACTGAAGTAGAAGCCTTAAGTAACGACTTTAGAAGTATTGTTAGCGGCTACATAAAGTTAGCTTCTTGTTTAGCCACTTTTAGCTAAACAAACATCGCAACAGGCTGAAAGCGAAGTTTCCTGTGGCGTGATGTTTCTAAATAAAATATGTAAGTGTGCGTAAATGCTGGGTAAAATCACAAAAGTGCATAACCCGTTACTTTTTGGTTTATATGGTATAAAAAATAAGTATGCGAAAATAATTTATGCAACAAGCTCACTTAGCGTAACTTTGACAGTTGTGCTCCCTAGAGGAAAACCGCACCTGCATCACTGAGCCAATCAGTTTCTGCTCAGAGGCATGATTTCCTGTCTATTGTTTTTGTTATTGTATGTACCAGCGAGGACAACAGCGCACAGTACTCTGTTTTATTTTACTTATTATTTCAAATCGGAATATAGTTAAACCATTGAACTTATTTAAGAACGTAAAGAATATGTAAATATTAAGAGAGTTATACAGAAAGCATGCCCTTGGGATCAGTGCAGAGGAAAGAACAAAAGAAACCCACCAGCAGATGCCGAACTAGAGAGATTAAGATCCTCAAGACAGAAGATGAGTGCTGAAATTAACCTGGGCAGGTTGTTGAAGCGAGTAACTATTGGTAAGAATATTTAGCTCTGGAGCCAGAAATACTTGCAGAATTTCGTTTCATTATTTATATTATTTTTATTTAACCTGGCAAATCCCATTGAGATTAAAAATCTATTTTTTCAAAGGGGTCTTGGCCAAGAGGCAGTAACATTCAATACACAGATACAACATTCACACAGACAACATTCAAATAACACAAGTCATGAAAAACAATTGCAAATTATTAAGGCAGTCTGTGATACTTTCAACTTAGTTTTGAAAACATTTAGGGGCAATAGCTCAGTCAGTTTCCAATTTTTCTATAACAGGTTCCAAGCAAAAGGAGCTGCATAAATAAAAACTTCCTTCTTGAGCTCCGTGTGTCTAAAGGAACAGAGAGCAACAGCTGATCATTTGATTGTAACAAGTGTGAGTCAACGTTTCTCTGTGTGAGTAAAGCACAAAAGAGGGAGGCAGTAATCCAAGCATAGCCTTTTAAATAATTGTGAACCAATATTATTGCTTCCTAGAAATATTTATAAAGAAAATTTAAATCCAAGGAAAAATACATACAAGGGAAAAGCAATTGTGTAACAGTGACATTGACAGATGTAGAAGAATGTACAAGAAACACGCTCTGTGTGTAATGGTCCAAACAGTTGCTGGTTTCACAGGAAAGAAGCTGATTACAAAGAAACTGTTGAAACCATAGATGTTTAAAAAGCTAAAGCAGTGAGCCACATCTTCTGTACTTGAAATGTGAAACCATAATATTCTGTTTATTGGAACTTGCATTTTATTTTAACCAGAGTCTGCGCATTAGAGATGTGAGGCTAAGTCCTGTCTTACACAAAACTGTAAAAAATAAATTTACATGTAATAAATGTGTTGAATACTTTTTATTCTGACAGCCTGTGCCATGGCATCAGCATCTGCCAGTGTGGACTCAAAGGCAGAGCTGACTGCTCTGTTAGAACAGTGGGAGAAGGAGCAACAAGGAAATACACAGGAACTGGTTAACATCCTCACTAAGTAAGTACACATGCTTCTTTTATATGTGATATGCTGTCAGGAATTAAGAATCAGTTAAAGCAGCTTTAAGAGGTCAAATGTCTTGATGTAATATAACTATAACTCTTTAACTCTATAACTTTCAGAATCTCAGAGGTTGTTGAAAAGGAGACAGAAGTATATCACAAAGCAGATCCTGACCCTTTTGATGACCGACATCCTGGTATGAAAAAGAAGAAACAGTTTGCATAAGTCTAACACTGATGTAAGACTTTGTACGTGTTTTTGACATTTTCTTTTGACTACTAGGACGAGCTGATCCAGAATGTGTGTTAGGGCATCTCCTAAAGATTCTCTTCAAAAATGATGAATTCATGAATACAGTAAGAATAAATTGATGCATTTCTTTGCTAAAAAGCTTTAACAGCTTAGTTGGAAAATAATTTAAAAAATACTTTCCTTTTAGTTGGTGAACAGCTATGTGATGACCAGCAGAGAATTTTCCTTAAATGCAGCAGCTTGTCGCTTGCTGCAGAACATCATGCCCGGATTGGAGACAGCTGTAGTCTTTCAAGAAAAGGTAGAGTATTAATCCTCAATTTGTTCTTAGTGTTTTTCAAATATTTAACCTGTTGCATCTTGTTCTTGTACGTATCTTTAAAATGTCATAAGCAGTGTTATGTAACCATGGCCGGACAGTGTTTTGGTTGATAATATTGTCTTGCTGCAAGAAGATCCTGATTTTAACTCTAAGATGGGACTTTCTGCATGGAGTTTGCATGTTCTGTGTGCATGTGGGTTTTTTCCCTCCAAGGTCTAAAACATGCATAGTTGTTTGTCTTTGTGTGACCTTTGATGGACTGTCAACTTATCATGGGTATAACCCATCTCTCTCCCAATGGTCACGGCCGAGCTCAGAAATAAGTGTGTATAGGAACCAGGCAAATGTTATGTAACCCCAACTGCTTGGTGTCAAAGCAATTTAAGTTGAATTATTTATTATCTAAACAGAGTACCATCACAAAGTTACATTTGTTATCAATGTGTTTGTAATACTGACCAACTAAATAAACTGTTGAGTGTAAGTATCCAGAGACTGTGTAACCCTAAAATGTTTTTTTCTGTGGCCGAAGTCCAGCCAGCAGGTTCATTAAACTTTAACATCACAGGCACAGATAAGCTTCACAAAATATCATATTGCAATGCTGTTTGGGAGAAAACAGACATTTTAATATTTCCTAATTCTACCAAATTTTATTTATAAAAAGTCCCACAAGTATTACTTAGAAAATAAATCAGTAAATTTCGTGTTCACCCTCCTTGGGCTTTAACACCCCACACTTGTTTTAAAGACATTGCTGATGTTTTGGCAGCTGCTGCAAGGTTTTGTCAGACTGAATGGTCCAACTTTTTTAAAGTGGTATTTATCTTTGCAACTGGTTTGAGTTTTTTTCAAAAATGTTCTAAGTATCAAACGTTCACATCAGATACAGTTCTTGATACTTTTTTCCTCATGATTCAGAATCTGTTGATCTTCTTGCATTAATATATTATTTACCCCTCTTGCCTTTGCTCTTCTCAGGAGGGTATAGTTGAAAGGCTGTTTAAATGGGCTCAAGAGGCTGAACAGCCTCTTAGAATCTATGCCACCGGCTTGTTGGCGGGTGCCATGGAGAACCAGGACATTGCCGCCAACTACAGAGAAGAGAACTCTGTTCTGGTCAGTAGGGGGTTTCTCCACTCTCATATCAATTTGTCTTAATAAATAATTCAAGTTTAAAGTGAGAAATAGTTTTCCTAAACTATTTTTTTCATAATCCAAAGGTGATGTGAGGAAGCACATGTCCATTTAGCTTATTTTCAGTGCTTTACTTTGACAGGTGCCTTTGATGCTGCATCGCTTACGTGAGCTTCAGGATAAAGATGCTGAGAACAAAAGGGAGAACAAACGGCCCAGTCCCAGAAAGACTCTGAGTGGGCCTTTATTACCTTTAGATGAGGAGACTGTTGATGGAGGCTTTGAAGAGAAATCCTACACACCCAACAGGAATGGAGCTGAAAAGGAAGCAATGGGCCAACAAGACAACGCTGAAATTCCCTTTTCATCCATCGAGCCTGAAAACGAGCTTTCGTTTCGTTTCAGCTCCCCCGACAAGATGAGCAGCCGTGCCAATTCAGCTGTTAAAACCATGATGAAGCCCATGTCTGCCCCGGGTTCACTGACAAACCCAGGCCTGTCTGATGGCAGCAGTTACCTGAAGAGGAGGGCAGAGAGGGACAGTGCCAGGACTTCAAAACAGAAGCTAAATTTTTCTTTGCCTGAACCAGACAGGACCTTCAGTGAGCTTTCCAACAGCAGCTGGTCAGAGATGAGCCCGTGGGTAATTGGCAACAACTATCATCTGTACCCTCTGACCCCTGAGATTGAGCAGAGACTCATCCTGCAGTATCTCACTCCTCTAGGGGAGTATCAGGAGGTTAGTTTTTAAATCAGCCTGTAAACTGGATGACTATTTAATATACGAAACATTGAATCTGCAGCTATTTTCATCATTTTCAATTTAGATTCATTCAAACTGAAGGAGTTGATACTTAACATAAATATGATTTGAAACAAAATGTGGGTTAAGTCTGTGGAAAATTAAACCTATATATAGTTATTTTCAATATGGTAACAAGATTAAAAACTATTTTTTATACAGAGTTTGTAAATATTTATATTGTGCAACGCTTGTCATTCTGCAAACAACCAGCAGGTGTCAGTCTTTCAAAACAGTTTGAATATTATGCACTGCATAAATTTTAGTTTTGAATAATGTGCAACTCAAAATCAGTTGTTCCATGTTATTCTTTGGAAATTCAAGCATTTATCTGAGATGCTTTTAGGTCATATTAATTAGAAATAATTCAGTTGTACCTGTGTGGCCCTTCCTGCAGCTTCTGGCTGTGTTCATGCAAATGGGAGCTCGTGAGCTTCTAATGCACTATATGGATTTAAAGCAGACCAATGACGTGCAGCTCACCTTTGAGGCTCTCAAGGTAAATTCCCGTTTCTGCATCTGATTCTTTGTGCTGAAACAGATTAGCAAAATCCTCAGGCTTGTTTTTATTGTTCCTTTTTTACAGTATCTGGCTTCATTGCTGTTGCACAAGAAATTTGCTGCAGAGTTTGTTGCTCATGGAGGAGTTCAGAAGTTACTGGAGATCCCAAGACCTTCGATGGCTGCTACTGGAGTATCACTGTGCCTCTATTACCTAGCCTATAACCAGGATGCCATGGAAAGGGTATAAAAAGGAAACACACACACAAATATAAAGTTGCTATATTTCATGAATCTGGCTTGTGGATTTACATTGCTTACATATGATTTGATCTCCTGTATAATATTGATTAGATCCCTCATTTGTCCCTCAAAGACCTTTGACCATTCAGGATTTGGATAAAGAACATTTAGTGTAGTGTTTTTCTAATCCAGTTCTTTAGTACTGTCCTCCTGCATGTTTTAGATCTTATTCTGTTTGAACACACATAATTCAGATAACTCATGTTTAACAGAAACCTGTAAATCAGCCACCAATTAAAACAGCTGTGTTGAAGCAGGAATGCTTCTAACATGCCGGTCAGTGGAACCCAAAGGCTGTGAAACTCTGATTTAGGGCTTTTCAGGAGTACTTGGGTGTCTGGAATGAGCAGTAGATCCTTCTCACCCTATGGATTATGGGATATGGTTTTTGTAAATTGAAGTTCTCTCCCACTGATGCTGTCAGACCTCATCAAAATGATATCCGGGGAGTTTCAGTGCTGTCCTGTTGGAAACGGGCTGCTACTGTAGGGAAGTGCTGTTGCCATGTGGGGGTGTGACTGGTCTGCAGAAATTTTTAGACAGGTGGAGGGTGTCAAAGTAACATCACTTTGAATGAATTTATAGAGACCCCCCCCAAAAAACCAATGACAAGTCTCAATTGCTTTCAGAACAATGAGCTCTCAGTTAAAAATTATTGTTTGTTCCTAGAAAGAAGCTTTTGTTAATGTTTGTACTCATTGTGTTTTTGTCCTTGAAGGTGTGCATGTTGCCCCACTCCGTCCTATCAGACGTGGTTGGTTACACACTGTGGCTGCTTGAATGCTCTCATGCATCAGGCTGCTGCCACGCCACCATGTTCTTCTCCATCTCTTTTTCTTTCCGTGTTGTTCTGGAGCTTTTTGACAAGCAGGACGGGCTCAGACGACTTGTTAATCTGGTAAGACAGACAGCATTAAACAAGTCATCTATACTACTTGTAGAAAGTTCTTAAAAATTGATTATTTGAACATCACAGATGGTTTATGTTTAGTGCTTGATATGAAATTACTGTTTTCAGATCAGCACATTGGAGATCCTGAATCCTGAGGACCAAGGAGCATTACTGAGTGATGATGAGATTTTCTCCAGCAGGCAGAGAGCCAAGCACACCTGCATGGCTCTACGTAGGTATTTTGAGGCACATCTGGCAATCAAGGTGGAGCAGGTGAAGCAGTCCTTGCAGCGCACAGAAGGTGGTGCCCCCATTCATTCGCAGCCATATTACAAGGTACACAGAAGTTCAGAGACTGAAATCACGGGACATTTGATGTAAAACATGTTTTTGCTGCTAATGTTGGTTGTTTTTGTTTGTTATAAAGTCTTCCTGCAGTGATTTATTTATTTATTTGTGCTTATCTGGCTGACCAGGCTGTCAGCTTTAGTCGTGAGCAGGTAGTGGAAATGATGGAGTTTCTGATATCATATGGCCCTCGGCTATATTGGGAACCAGCGGAGGTTTTTCACAAGCTGTCTTGTGTCCAGCTACTCCTACAGCTCATTTCCATTGCCTGTGACTGGAGGACTTATTATGGCAGGTAGTGATATGGCATTATTCTTTTCACAGTTTTCAGCTCTAGATGTTGCGTGTTCATCCTTACTGTGATTAAGTGGTGATTGTTTTCTGTCCATGCAGGAGCGATACAGTGCGTTACGCCCTTGACATCTTAAGTATCCTAACTGTAGTTCCGAAGACTCAACTATTGTTGTCTGAACCTGTTGCTGTGCTTGATGAGGGAGGATCCACAGCTTCCACTGTTGGTGAGTGTTCTCACAACAGCCATCTATTGAAACTGAACACTATCAGTTATCAATAGATCACCATGAGTTTTTTCATGCTTTTGTAAATGTTTGTGTTTGTAGTTTTCACAAAACATCTCACAAACCACTCAAAAAATAATCAGTGGATGCACATCTTTAACTGATCAACACAATTAAAGATGATGTTACAACTAGTCAATCTTAGCCAACACAAAAAGGCTAAAACTGCTAAAACTCAGTCAGATAATATGCTCCAATTTTATCTGGTAGTTGCCAAGAGTCATTCACAACAGTGTTACATGATCTTGCAACATGGGATTGTGCCTTACTATATTTTCCAGATTTTGATTAAAATGGATGTAATTTGAGTATTTTTTTCTTTTTTTTTTTTTACTTGTCATGATTTAATTTAAAACTCTGACATGAAAGGCAATGGACTATATGTTTTCCTTGAAGTAATTCAAGACCTTTTCATTTTAAATTGTTCTCAGAGTACCGGTTCACTGTGCCATCTTTTTGTTTTCATTTAATAATATTTCAGTGACCCTGTTCCCTTTTGAGCTCAAATATGTTGCTTTTCTCCAAAGTTTTTATGTGTTTGTTGACTTTTTCTTTTAGGGATGAGTATAGTTCTGGCTGTTGCTGAGGGAGAGGTGTTTGTGAACGATGCTGAGATTCAGAAATCAGCCCTGCAGGTTGTTATTAACTGCGTCTGTGCACCAGACAAGCGCATGTCTACCATTGGCAAGTTTATTGCAGGGATCCCCCGACGTCGTCTGCCACAGCAAAGCAAAGCCAATGAGAGCGTGCTCACTAAGATGTGGAGTGTTGTGCAATCCAACAATGGAATTAAGGTAGATCTGACATCATCCATCTGTTCAGGGTGTATGTAAATATAATAATCTACATGTAGGACCTTATAGATGCAAAAAGACAGGTGCTGATTTATGCTGCAGTGGTAAATGACTCCCAATCATCAGGGGAAAGGCTGCATTAATCAGTAGACTGACATTAACTTCTAAACATTTTGAGTTTCAGTTTATGTTTGTCTTACTCATTCAGTTTGGACATTACAGAAATAAATCTTATGTGAAACATGTTATATTCCAAACTAAACATCACCTCACTGATTTGATCAGGATTGATATGTATGTCATCGCAGAAGGTAGAAACACTAAAGTAAATTCCATTAATCTTATTTTGTTGTATTAATTGTGTTTTTATAAGCTGCATTATAACAAAGGTTTCAGAGAAAATGCTGAACCAACCTAACTACAGCTTTGTGAGTCGTTGTTCTTAACCTGCATGTTGTCTGTCCTCCAGGTGCTGCTTTCCTTGCTCACGGTGAAGATGCCAATTACAGATGCAGATCAGATCCGAGCTCTTGCCTGTAAAGCTCTGGTGGGTCTGTCTCGTTCCAGCACTGTCAGACAAATCATCAGCAAGCTGCCTTTGTTCAGCAGCGGACACATCCAGCAGCTCATGAAGGAGCCTGTGCTCCAGGACAAACGCAGTGAACACGTCAAGTTCTGTAAGTTTGCAGCTGAGCTGATGGAAAGGATCTCTGGGAAACCGTTGTTGATTGGCACAGATGTGTCTCTGGCGTGGTTGCAGAGAGCCAGTGTGGTTGCTCAGTCAAAGATTACCTTCCCTGAGAAGGAGCTGCTCCTGCTCATCAGGAATCACCTTGTAGCCAAAGGCCTGATTGACACAGCAATGACTCTCACCAAAGAGGCAGATCTCCCAATGACATGTCTGTCCCATTCGTCACATTTAACTACAGCTTTCACTTCCATTGCTCCTCCCCCACCTGCCTCCCCTGTTGCTACTCTTCCCCGCACCCCACGGCTGGCCAGTGGTGTTGCATCAAGACTTGGGAATCATCCCTCTCATTCATCCACACCAGCATCCAGCTATCAACAAACACGCCCCTCCACATCCCAATCTGCCGGTCCTTCTTCTAGTTCTGTCCCATCAACATCTGTCCCACACTGTAACAACGGCTCTCCACTGATCGGGCGCATCATTTTCTCTCGTGAACGACAAACAGAGTGTAGTATAACTCACTGCAAGAAGCTCCGTGTCCTTCGCCAGAAGTCTGATCACGGAGCCTTCAGCCAGAGTCCAGCTATGAAAAAACAGTTTGACAGACATTTGCCTTCCCCACCTGCGTTGGACAGCATTATCACAGAGTACCTGAGGGAACAGCACGCACGATGCAAAAACCCGGTCGCAACTTGTCCTCCTTTCTCCCTTTTCACCCCCCATCAGTGTCCTGAACCCAAACAGAGACGGCAGGCTCCCATCAATTTTACATCCCGACATTCACGCAGAGTCATTTATCCAAAATATGGAGGCGTAGATGGAGGATGCTTCGACAGACACCTTATTTTCAGCAGGTTGGAAGGTTTTTGTTTGTTTCTTTCTGATCAACCTCTGCAGCCATTTTCTATAATCTCATAATTTTCCTTGTGTTCAGGTTTCGTCCAATCTCTGTGTTCAGAGAGGCAGATGAGGATGAAAGTGGATTCATGTGTTGTGCCTTCTCAGCTCGTGAGCGCTTCCTGATGCTTGGAACGTGCACAGGGCAGCTCAAGCTCTACAATGTGTTCACAGGACAGGAGGAAGCCAGCTACAGCTGTCACAGTTCAGCGATCACTCACCTGGAGCCCTCAAGGGTTTGTAGAGAAACTGTGATAAATTGTCATTATTGTGTTAGTTTAGATGATTTTTATGTTTTTTCATGAATAAAACACTTTGTTGTGATGAAACATGCATTTTTAAACATCATATTTTGTATTTATAGGATGGTTCCCTGCTCTTAACTTCAGCCTCCTGGAGTTATCCTCTGTCTGCACTGTGGGGCATGAAATCCGTGTTCATCATGAAGTAAGTGATGTTTAAAGAAAAAAGCCAGTTACATGCAATGTATAGGGCTGCAGCTAGGAACTATTTTAGGAATTTGTCTGGGGTTAATCCCTGGTTGTTTGACAGCATTTTATTTGTGAAGAACTAACAAGGTCACATGACATGGTGTTTATTTATGTACACAGTCTCAGGGCTGCATGATTCACTGCATGATTGAACTTAAACTAATTCTTGGACTCTACAGTGTTTTCAAAGTGTTTTTTAGTTTTCATATCTGCTCCGTGTCACTCTGTTTGTCTCCAGGAATTCCTTTCTGGGTGATCATTATGTGGAGTTCAGTAAGCTTTCACAAGACCGTGTCATTGGGACTAAGGAACATGTAGCTCGTGTATGTATATAAAAATGCTTGTATTTAATACGAGATATTTATTCATAGAAAATGTGCAGTGAAATGTTGAATTTATCATTGTGCTTCTTTTTAACAGATTTATGACATACAGACGGGTCAGGTCACTCTGACTCTCAGCAACACTGACCTGGCAAACAACTACAAGAGGAACTGTGCCACTTTCAACCCAACGGATGACCTGGTGCTGAACGACGGCGTGCTGTGGGACGTACGCACAGCGCAGGCCATCCACAAGTTTGACAAGTTCAACATGAACATCAGTGGTGTGTTTCACCCCAATGGCCTGGAGGTTATCATTAACACAGAAATCGTATCCTTTGTGAATTTAAACAGCAGATTTTAGAAAGTATTTCTGACTTTGTTCACTTTCAATGAAACATGAAACGGCACAAAATCATAATTTACCTTTTCACAAAAGTTAATTTAAGATTTCTTTCCCGAAAAATGTCGGGCATACATTTTTTTTTTTCCATAAAGCTTATGATTTAAATATGCAATTTATTTTTAAAGCATGCAGTGGATGTACGGATGTGTGTACTTCCATCATCTGTTAAAAAAGGCAGATTTGCATTTGCATTATTGATGCTTAGGGGATCCTGTTAACAGTGAAGACATAAATCTGACCTGAACAGAAAACATTTCTTTTATTGACTGAATATAAAGCTGCATCCAGTTAGAATTTATTTTACTGTCAAACATTAAATATTTATTCTACTAAATCTTTTTATTTACCAGGGGATGGTTGTAATCTCTGTTTAGTGTAGTTGAACTTGAATTTTTTGATGCTTAACTCTGAGTCTCAGTGGGATTTGCGGACCTTCCACCTCCTCCACACTGTTCCTGCTCTTGACCAATGCAGAATAGTTTTCAACAACAGCGGTACCGTCATCTATGGAGGTAAATGCACAAGTGCCTTTGGCTTCAAGCCCACAACTATTCACAGTCACCCCAATTATGTGAATGGTGTGTTTTAATGAAAGCAAAGTGAGCGTGTGTTTATTTGGAGAAAGGTGTGAACAGAGCCTGTAGAAGTGTGTGTTTGCCACAGTCTGAGCCAAATGGACAGAAGGCTTGATGTTGGATTGGCAACATTTAAAAAAAATCTCCAACTTGTGCACGATTCCTCACAGGAGGAGCCTCGGTCATGCAGTGATGGAGCTGCCTGCTTCAGCCACTCAGGAGCCAGAACTACAGCCAGCCTGCCTGCTGTGCTCACTTATTATTTACTCTCAGTTCTCTTGATTTTTATAGCAATGCTGCAAGCTGATGACGAAGATGACATGATGGAAATGCAGATGAAAAGTCCTTTTGGTTCATCATTTAGGACCTTCAATGCCACAGATTATAAACCAATTGGTACAACTTCTTACCTTCATCTTACGTTATTGATTTATTTTATAAAGTTTATTTTTTATTAGTCTAAATTGTAGCAGTATGTTATTATTTTGGTTTCCACATCATGTTCTGATAATATTCTCTCTGTAGCCACGATTGATGTGAAGAGGAATATATTTGACCTTTGCACAGACACAAAAGACTGTTACCTGGCTGTCATCGAGGTACATGATTAAGATTTATTTACTTTACCTGCACAAAGATTCTGAAAGTTACCTGAAAATATAAGACTCTTCTTTATTTGTCTTGTAGAATCAAGACTCTGTCAACACTGACACTGTGTGCCGGCTGTACGAAGTTGGCCGACAGAGGCTGGCAGAGGAAGAGGAGGAGGATGAAGAGGATCAGGTTCACACTTTTTTTTTTTATTCAGATAAAGTAGCAGCTATTTGGCATCTTGATGCAGAACTAAGATTCTGTTAAAAACCTTTTGTCTTTGATGTTGTAGGAGGATGATGATCAGGAGGAAGACGACGACGACGATGATGATTCAGATGATGACGTTGATACAGATCCTCTTATCGCTGAACTGGAAAACGAGAATGGCGGCGAGGATGATGATGATGAAGATGAGGGCAACGAGGAATTCTCTCCATCTGATGAGGAGGTCGCACATCTGCTGGAAGATGATGGTGATGTTGGGGATGATGATGACGAAGACGACGACGATGATGATGACAATGACGAGGATGACTCTGATAATGAAGATGTTGATCTTGATGGTGACAATGGTGAGCGACCTCGGAGGTTATGGTTTCTATCAAATCCAAATTTTTAAGCCTTTAAAGCCTGATGCATCAAATGTCAGAAAAATGTTTAGTTTAAATGTTTCTTGGATAACAATAATATTGTTATATATAACAATAGAATTGGCTCTTACCACCTGTAATACGTGGGTTCTCCACCAGAGGGCAGAAAACATGATTCAGTCCAGCAGGTTTTGTAGGAAAGAACTCATCCTGTTGAAGAAGTAGAGTTCTCAAAAACTATAAAATACATTTGGCATTATGATATTATAAAGAAATATATTTAACAGTGAAAGGAAGTGCACAATGTTCTTTAGATCTGACATTGTTTTAACATCATGCTTAATTTTGTCTGTTCATCTCTCCATCCTGTTTAAGGTTCAGTGAAACCAGCTGTTGTGTATCTGGTAATAAACCATCAAAAGCTCCCATCAAATGTGCGTACAGGCTGGAACGAGCAATATGACAAAATACCACATGATTTCTCATTTTACATCGAGTTTATCATGATTTACATACATTTCAACTCTTGATGGTTTTTAACTTCTTTATAAGTTACTGAGCAATGAGACGATGCAATTTACCTAAAAGAGCTTTAAGAAAGAAATGCTCTTGATTCTTTCACAATAAAAGATTTAGAAGTCCTTCTGGATCATTTTGGACATTTGGACCTTATTCAAACCCACAACAAATTCTGCAGAAGCCTGTTAACAACCTGTTCATCTGAACCAGGTGAAACATCTAAAACCTGCAGGATACGGAACCATGAGGTCTGGATTTAAACACTCCTGGTTTAACTTCTGAAATACCACCAGAATATGAACTTAAATAACCTGCTTGGTTAGATGTGAGAAATCAATCGCGTAACTAATTCAGTTTATCCTAAAGATATGAAGCTGAAATTAAAGCATGAGGTCTGAAGTACACGACACCGTGCAGTTTCTCTCTTTTCATGCTTCCCTTGCCACTCAGTGGAATTTTAAAACTGCTGCGTCGGTCTATTTCAGGAGTTAAAGCAGATCCGGGGAAGGAGGTTAGAAAACAGCGGTTGGACGTAGGGCAGCAATGTTGTTTTATTTTTGCATTTTTGGCACTTTTTTCTCTCCTAACAGTCTGACGTATTCAGCAAAAAAGAATCTATTCCCAAATTTCTGAATCTGTATTTGTCTTTCACCCAAACAGACAGCTCGGACAACTCTGACCTTGAGGATGACATCATCTTATCCCTGAACGAGTGAGGGAGGCTGTCAGCGTCTGAGCATCCGGGGAAACGTGTCACGACTCTTGCCTCACAGATGTTGAAGCTGCAGACAGGAAGAGAAACAGCAGCAGAGAAGTTGGAGCTCTGCCGGTTTGAAACAGTAGGTGTCTGAACTTAGTGTCAGAAAAAAAACAAAAATGATTGTATATGATCTAATTTTATAAAAACTGAAACTTGAGCTTGATGAGTGAGATGATCAGCGTGTAGATATGATGAAAGAAACTTTTGAAGCATCACATCTTTGGTGACATTTTTCATTTGCTGTTGATTCACTCACTTCACGAGCCTCTGGGCACAGATGAAACATCTGACTTTGCAGGGTTTCTAAGTGTTTGGCTGAGAGTACAATGCTGTTACAAGCTTGTACTTGACCAGACTACAATGATTAATCACCAAAAAGTACTGAAGTGTTGAATGAATCAGTTAAAGTGATGCACAAACATGTTGCTGATGGAACTTCAAAAGGTTTTGATTTGAACTTTAATCGACGACCAAAAGCTTCGACACAAAAGTGCCATTTAAACAGCATCTGTAGTTTTAAGATGGCTAAATTAACTCAGTTTGGTTCTTTTAGTCACGTGGACACAGTAACAGAACCTCTGACACACAAACAGCATCAGCTGGACAGACGGACGTGTCTTCAGCTCAAACATGAAATCTTTTTCAGTTTGAAAACCCAGTATTTGTTTTACTGACTGATTCTTTAGAAAGGACTGATCTGTATGTTTTAAGTTTTATTGTTGGGATATTTCAAATATAAAATTTCCCAAAAAACGTTTTTTTTCCCTCTCACAGGAAAATATAAGATTGTTATTATCATAAACACAAACGCCTGGCACATGTACACGTTCAGTGCAGTGCAAATGTTTCAAATTTTCTCATGTTTTTGACTTTTGTCCAAGACTTTACTTTCTCTTCCATTTGGAAACTTTTGTTTGGAGTTTCTTGTAATGGTTTATGTACAGGTTGTATGTATCTAAAGTATTTTTACTATAAATAAAGTTTCAAATTTGCTTTCTGTGTGATTTTTTAATAAAATGACTCCTTAAAGAAAGTATCTTTAACTCAACTGTTGACAATTTATCAGTAGTATATAGTAAGAGGGAAACAAATATTTGGAAATAATTAATAAATGTGATTGTTTTATATCTTCAAACAAACAAAAACCTCCTTAAGGTTCATAAATTGTGTAGATGTTATTTTTATTACCAGAATGTTTGTGTTGCACGTGTTAAACTGAGCAGTTCTGAACTACTTTTAGGAATATTTTGGAAACATGGGAATTCTAAAGGACTCAAAGACTTTACTGTATGAGTTGAAAAATTCATTCAAGACAAACTAACTGAATATTTGGACTTTACACAGAGTCCATCCAACCAGTCCAGTTTAGGTGTTTTCATGGTTTCTGGCCACTCAGTGAGGAAATGTGTTTGGTTTTATAAAAGGTGTATCTCATGGCTGCGTACTTGGACCACAGCTTATTAGTTTACCTTTGAACTGAAGTGAACTTATCTAATGTGATTAAAGATTTACATTTCAAAGTATATTTTAAAAACAAGCCACATGACTAAGTCAACTTCTGTATCTGATTTACAATGAAAATATATTCAGTTCCCTCAAACTACTTTTGCTGAAAGAAATTCCTCTGAAGCTGCCTTCAGTTCTCAGCTCTACTTTTAAACTAAAGTTTACAGAGTGAAAAATATAAGGAGTAAAGACATTTGACCACTCTGTTCCTTAGTGTTTATCAGGCATATTCGAAGAAAAATCTGAATTTGTTTATCTTTGCTCTGAAAACTGAATTCTAACAGCCATGTTGAAATACACCAGCTGAATTCATAGTGTTGGTTCTGCATAGATGCAGAAATAAGTTAGTTCCTTCTTGCTGTCACTGGTTTCTGTTGAAACTGATCTGTTTCCAGAAAGTTAGCTGACTGTAACAAAAGGATTTAAAAATATACGGGTGGGAAAAAAATAAGCAGTGATTATCATCTTATTCCTTGTGCCACATTTTTTACTTCTTTTTAAGCAACATTTTCACTTAAGTACATTTTTAAACTGCAATTGAGGCTTGTAAGTTGTTATATAATTGTTTAAATGGTTTATTATCTGGGATGCATATTTAGCTTATGAAACGCCCCATTCTGCCCCTGCTTTAAGCACAAGATTGGAACACCGCCCACAATGTTCCACTTGAAGTAATAAACAGATGGGAGTCTGTCAGATTGTGTTGGGAGTAAAATAAAAAAAGACCCCCCCCCCCATCAGACTCACAACTTAAACATCTTCCATTAATATCAGAATCTATGTCTCTGTATGAATCACAGCAAGGAGATTAACATCTGAAAGTGTTGCTCCATTTCGAGCTTAAAAACAGGAAGGAGAACCGAGCAACAAACATGTCAAACACACATTTGGGAACTTACGTTTTTGGTAACTTTTTCAGTTGGCGTCTATATAATTTAATTTTATATACAGGTTTGACATATATGTGGGGTTATTTATTTATTTATATGTCTTTTTGCGGTTATGACAATAGCTTTCATTAAGTGTTTCTTTTTCTACCCTCTTGTGGCCAAAATGATATTGACATTAAACAAATGGTGCTTCCGATATGACTACAATATAATCCAATCAATAGTGAGAGCTTCTACAAGACATGTTTTATTAAATTTATTTAACTTTAGAAAATCAGTTTGTGTGTAACTGATAAAAGGACTGTCTGCTTGTATACTTATTGTTAACTTTGAAACATCCACTAGCATCCTCAGCATCTACGGATCCATTTAAAGATTTTGCTCTTCCCTCTTGTGGCTGAGTGCTGTATCTACAACAAGCAGCTTAATCAAGTTAGAAGAAGTCCTTAGTTCCACCCTCCGAGGAGTAAAATATCCACTAGCCTCTTAGATATCATTATCGTCGTGTCTGTTTAAAGAGGCCATTTCATACAAATTTTATGACTTCGTGGTTATTTCTTGAGTATTAACCTGTAATATGAAACATTTTATATCTAAAAAAACATCCGGAAACACTTATTAACAGACCTTTCAATCTGTGCATTAAAATTTGGGTGGTTCTGGCTTCTTCTGTCAGGCCTCGAGCAGCAGCTTGTTCACATTCATTGTTCGAATTTGCTGGACTAAGATTGGCTAACAAACTAGCCTATGAGAGCAAGGTATACTGTTTCCTGCCCCGCTGCGCATGGCAACGTCAGACGTTGTGTCTTCCTGTTTGCTACGTCTTATGCTAACAGCTTTTAGCCAGCAGCATGCTAGGCGGGGTTTCAACTGTGGGAGCTGATGAATACTAACGAACAAAGGGGTTCTGACGAAACAGATACAGGCCGTTCGGACTCGGGAGAACTCGGGTGTTATCGCCACCTGCGTAGTTTGGGAGACTCAAACAGAAAGAGAAAAAAGGTTTTTAAAACCGTTTTTCTGAGATTTCTGTTGAATATTTTAGCTCCACAGGTGTTCTTACCTTCATAGTGGTTGTGAAAACAGGTCAACAACTTCTCAAAGTCGTGAAATTTGTATGAAATGGCCACTTTAAGGATATTTTTTGCTCTGCCCTCTTGTGGCTGAACGTGAAAACTACAACATGTCATTAAATCAAGTTACAAAAGTTATAACTGGACAGTACTTCCGGTTTTGACATGAAAAGAGCATTGAAAAAATATGTTTTATTTCTGCTCCTTCATTGTCAAAAGAATATTTACAAAGTTGCTACTATAATTATTTTTCTAAACCTTTTTTTAACTTCAAATATTTCTTTGAAAATTAAATCTGTCATTGTAAGCAGGGGAAGTAAATTGTGTTTACCCGCTTGTGGTAAATTCGAGTTATTGCTACTAAATTTCTTAATAAGAAGCTTTTTCATTTTTTACTACATTTCAAACAAATACAGTGTTATAGAGGACATACAAACAACAGAAGGAAGAAAATGTTTCTCTCATTCCTGTTTATGTGCAAGCAAGTATTAGCATTGCAGCACATCTGGCAACCAGAAGTTAGAAAAGAGCTTCTGCCTCAAAAGTAAAGCAATGACTTATGAGATTTATGGTAATTAGTTTATTGATTTTGGTTGTGTGGCAAATATTTAGGCAGACTGTGGTGTGTTTGTATATGTTTCAGTATTTTTGTTGCTGATGATGCTACTTGACAATTAATTGTTAAATAATAAAATAAATTAATGTGTTAATAAGTTGTATTATGACTAGCTGAATGATCTAATGTTGAATTGAGAAATTGTCATTATTTAACACCTGACAGTGATCCTGACAACGCTTTACATTTAAAACAATATCATAAAACGCTTTTTAGGAAACAGAAAAATTGATTTAAAATCATTTAAAAATTTAAAACACAGCTATTATGCACCAGCTCAAGCAATGAAGAAGTCACCATTTGAATAACAGCAAGGTATTAGATATGATCGCAGTGGTATCGGGATGTGATCTAATGATAAATCAGCCTGCCAATAACCTGTCATTCAAACTCTAGGGGAAACTGATCGCAGGAATGAGATGTTTGTGGGGGGAATGACTGCACTATGACAAAGCATCGCTAGTGGCTCTGCTTCTTGGGAATGACTCAACTAGGAGGTGTTTCCCCACACGGTAATCTGGCCTGATGTGTAACACCGAGAGCGAATTTATGGCCAGCAGCCGCCAAAAGTAACAAGTCCAGCCACTAAAGGCAGACTGCCAACCAGCATCCTAGCAGGACAAAAAGCCGCCTGTGTCTGTGTGATGGATGGAAGTGGCGTTCAGGGGAGGCGCATAATATTTGCAAACGCTTGACACATCAGTGTTGACAAAACAAGTCATGTGACGACCGTGAAGATGGCGCAGCTTATGGTATGTTGCAGTTTTCTCAGCATCTTCTTGCACCAGTTTGCCAACTCGGATCTGTGATGAACACCGCGACCTATTACCTCCTATAATTCCAAAAATCAGAGCCAGTTCCGAGCTTCCGCGTAAGCCAGTTGAGAATCAGATGGACTTGAACTAGAGACTGGCTGAGAGAAAGACAAAAGGAATGAATTAAAGAATCCGAGAGGAAAAGAAAACCTTTAAATGCGGCTGCAAGAATAACACCTTTTTTTTTTGGGAGACGAGAAATCCGCTCATCGTGCGTGCGCGCTCCTGCTTGTGTGTGTGTGCGTTACATTAGGTGGACAGAGAGACTGCATCAGACTGGAGACACACGCCGGGGGACATAACGGAGCAGAGATACTGAGGCTTTGATTGTGTCTCTTTTCCTTTCCTGCACGCCAGGATGCTCATTCCTGTCGAAACATGTAGAAGCACATGACGATCATTTGCAGCTTTCTCTTCCGTTATTTATCTGTATTTTTAGCAGCATCATCTCACCATAACAACATAATGTGGCTTGCTGTACCAGAGGGAAAATAACCAAAGATGTGGATACCAACAGAAGAGGAGAAAATCGGAGTTGGTGAGTTTATTTAATCGACTTATTTCCATGAAACGGTGTCTGTTTTTTATGTCTTGTTCAAGCTGTAAGCTTTACATTCTTACTGCTTATTGTTTTCGATTGTTTGTTTTATTTACCTAAAAAAAACACGATTGTATCATCCCCGCACTGGCTATGCAGCTCATTTCCCCCGCTGTCAGTAAGCCCATTACATCCCATGAAAAACACTTATAATGGCTGATATAGGCTACGCGGCGGTGACTGCATAGAAAGGAAAATTGCGTGGGATGACACAACCTACCACCTTAAAGATGCCATCGCAGCCTGCAGACAGCCACAAGTGGGGCTTTAAAACCTTCTCCATCACATGTTTTTTAAAGAAAATAATGCGCAGGGAACGGACATTTTAGCCTTTTCTTCCTATGAGTATATACAGTAGCCTATCTAGAGGATGAGAGGGGAGAGGAGAGAAGGTGGCGCGATTCGTGTTGAAACCACCAGGGGGCATCGTGACTGCGTCCGTCCAACAACAGGTGTAGGCTGGAGTGGAGCAGGAGTCTACCTGTAGACTGGAAAAATGCTGCTGCGGCTGCTGCGACACTGTATCACATCGGTCATGTCATCCCAACATAATTTGCGTTTTTCTACAAATAATCAATTAAACTAAATTAAAAAAACAAAAATAAAACTGAAAGAAGAGGCTGTAAAAACATTCTGACACCATCAGGAGACAAAGACGCCCGTTTTAAACAGAACACTGACTCTCACTAAGTGTGTATATAGCGTATTATTACACTATAGAGGGTTTTCATTAGAGGAATGAGTCATGTCCAGATGCTCTACAGCTTGTTATATACTCGCAAGGCTACTCACGCTGACTCGCACATTATACTCCCTCTCTACCATGCACACGCCCACATATGTGCACATTGTTTGGAGGCATCATGTTCGTCATGATCGTTTTCATAAAGAACGACTGTAAGGCCGACGAGACCCCCGCAGCCAACCCCCCAAAATATAGAAATTCATCAGTACCTCTGCTGCCTTTGGAGTAATCGCATTGCATTTGTGTGCTCACCCATCTGTCACAGAATCACTGCAGGTCTGCTCTTTTTTTTTTTTTCTAAGCGTAATTACATACGTGGGCTTTATTTTTTATTTGTGAAGCGGGATGGAGGCAGTAGAGAGAAGGTGTAGCTGTGTGTGGGGAAGCAACAGTTCGGCGCAGCCTCCGCGTCAGTCTGTGCGGAGTGACCTGGCGCTCTCCACGGTGCTGAAATGTGGAGATGACGCTGTCCACGGTGCCGAAATGCGGGGAAGTACACACTGTACTTTGTAAAGGCAGAACAAATCACTAGTGATTTTACCTCTTCTCCTCAGATAACATGTTAAAATACAAGGATCAATCTGTCTCCAGCTTCATCCTTATAGCCTTATAGATGAAATCCACACTGGTGGATTGTTACGTGCTCTGGCAGCATCACCAGCCCGTTATTAGTTCTGTTCTGTCTTCATCTGTGATATTATTGGCACAATTCTGTTTCTTTCTCTATTTTGTCTCTTCCTGTAAACTGCCTCTCACACATAATACCCTGCACAGATAGCAAACAGAGCTGGGATCTGTTCATAGCCAGTTGGGCCTTTTTCCTTTTCTCCTGTTTTAGTCTAACAAACCCAGTTTGAAAAGAATCAGGAATTAACCCTCAAGACACGTTCAATTCTTAAAATCCCATTTATTTTGTGTTTGAAAGTGTTTATGCAAAATATAATTTGCAAAAAGGTTTCTTAAGCTGAACAATTTACTGTCACGTTGGCAGATTGGATTTATCTTGTATAAGTGGTGTTTTTCTTCCACAGTTGGAATAGAGAGAGCTTGACTGTAAGTTAGTGCTGCCCACATCAGGGACAGCAGGGTGATTCAGATGGTTTCATCTGTGGCCACATGGATGTCACTTATCCACAAACTGCAGCAACCGCATCAACAGCACATGAAACCATCAATCCATCATTACCTGCAATCAGCGGTCAAACGTTCCTCATCTGATGCATTTAAAAACTAGTTTAAAGTCATTTACAATGAGTTGATGTGGCTTTATGTTTCTACTCCGATGCATCTTAAAAGAAAATGATATACATTCTACATTTCATTCCACAATATTTTAAATGTCCTTGGATTCAGATTCTTTGAGATAATCTGAAGGATGGAGCGTTCAGGTCATTGGTTCTCTTACATCCTCAGCTAAATAAACACAAACTTGCTTTTATTAGCAATACAACAGAATAAATTAGAACATTTGTCTTTTTTTTTCTGACCTGATAAAAAGCTAATAAATGCAGAAATGTGTGGTCTAGAGTAAACAGTCACATTCAAAGCTTATTATATTTTTAAGAATATGATTGATTTGAAATGAATGATTGAATGAAATGAAATAAAGCAATTAAAAAGGTGTTAAGAGTCTACGTCAATAAAAAGAAATATGAGGACTTTTCCTGTCCATATTATAAAGAAATTGCACTTCCATAAATGTACTTAATCTATTAACAGTTTAGACCCATCATTCATCAATAGTTGCAGTTCGCTGCAGTAGCTCTTGTCATAATGAGTCTAGGTGTGTGAGTTTTAATTTCCTTGGGTTTTCATGTTAAATATTTATATTTTTTTGTATTAAAACAAGTTTCATAGATTGCTTTCCATGAGATTTACATGCTTGTTTGGATTTTGTGCTGCCAAAGTGATTTTTGTAGAGAACTGTAACACTTTTAAACATATTTCAAGATAAGAAACCAAGCCAGTGGAAGATTTTAATGTATTTTTTAATAGGCCTAAGCAGCTTTATGAGATTACCGAAACCCGACTAATGCCCAGATGAGGATGTGAAATCCCTAACGATTTAAAGAACAGACATTGCTGATGTAGAGCTCGAGCAAGCCTGAGAAGAAGGAGGAAGATGTTTAAACCAGACGTTCTTTTGATCATCATTGTAAATGTGAAGCAACGGGGAAATGAAACTGAAGAGTGGCCACAGCAAATGCAGCATTATTCTCTTTACTAATCTGCAAAAGTATTTCCTGGACTCCACCGCCCCTCAAACTCGCTTCAGATAATTGATAGAGCAACACAGAGCTTGTTTCTTTAGCGTGACTCTAGCATTGAGAAACTTATGGCATTTTTTTACACCAATAATTACTATAATTACATTTATTTTTACCATTTTGATTAGTTTTGTTATTAGTGGAGGGTTGTTTTTTCTTCCAGTTATTAGACTTCAATAATAAAACTTCCCTTTTGATAATTTTAAAGTATTTGTCAGTTCAGTGAAACTGAATGTTGAATGTGGATTTTTAAATGTAGAACTTGTTTTCTCAGTCTGATTTTAGTAAGGGTTTTTTATGCATCTGTCAGTTAAAATTGACACAGATAGATCCACATCAAACATATTTATGTCTGAACAAAAGATGCAGCAAATATTTTACTTAGTTTGAGGTTAGAGACATTAGCTTCATTTCAGTCCTTCTTCTCTTTATTAATAAACATTTCTCTTTTGGTTGAACATCTTTTGGTAACTTTGTTCTCTTGTACGTAGCAGATAATTCAGCTTTGTCCATGGATTTAATTTTTTTAGGTTAATTAATAATCTTCTGAACATTACACACACATTTGAGTAGCACGCCAAGATTTGGGACACTGGTTTGGCATCAGAGCCTTGAAATACCCTCGCTCTAGCTGTGCTTTCACATTGTTGTGAAGTTTATGAGTCAGAGGGTGAAACTCAGGGACCATTGTGTAACTTTTAACTGAGTTAGATCCAGGACAGAACTGCTCGTGTCAGAGAAACAGAACATTGATAGTTTGAACACTCACACAGCATTAGTAGAATGATTTTCTGCTTCAGCTTTGATGTTTTCCCAAAGATATTAATAATAAAACTCTAAGTTTATATTATCCTTAGTCATATTTACTGGTAAGTTCAATTCAAAATCTTTTTTCTCTACAGTCTGTCAGTCCTGCAGGTTTATTTTTTATTAGGGGATGAATTTGTGGGGTCATGAAGACTTTTAATACATTTTTAGTACATGACGCCATGTAATAGTCTTTGTTTACAGTGCAACATAAATGTCTCCAGGCTATGTTGCGCAAAAGAAAGCTAGATATTTATAAAGTAGATTTATCTCTATTGACTTTTTCCATCATGCTGAGCGGTGTTACAGAGTGTTATGAAAGCAAGTCAAAGGTAAAAACAGAGCTGCAGCAGACTGATTTTCAACAAGGAGAAAAAAGATTTTCATGTGATGAATAGCTGAAAAACATTTGAAAACAGACTCAGTTCAGTTCTTTATTACTTTGTGTCAGTTCAATTCAATTCAATTCAATTCAATTCAATTCAATTCAATTCAATTCAATTCAATTCAATTCAATTCAATTCAATTCAATTCAATTCAATTCAATTCAATTCAATTCAATTCAATTCAATTCAATTCAAGTTTAATATGGGTGGCAGCAACAGAAAAATAGAGTAATGAATTCAACATGCTCCTTCAACATGCTGGGATGTTGAAGGAGTTTCTTGGAATCCCGTTGCTCGGTGGTGAAGGAGACATTGATGGGGAAGACGTTGGAGGTACTGGGGCGATTTGATTACTGGTACTCGGTGGGTTGATGTGCCATTAGNAACAGAGCTGCAGCAGACTGATTTTCAACAAGGAGAAAAAAGATTTTCATGTGATGAATAGCTGAAAAACATTTGAAAACAGACTCAGTTCAGTTCTTTATTACTTTGTGTCAGTTCAATTCAATTCAATTCAATTCAATTCAATTCAATTCAATTCAATTCAATTCAATTCAATTCAATTCAATTCAATTCAATTCAATTCAATTCAATTCAAGTTTAATATGGGTGGCAGCAACAGAAAAACAAAACATTGTTATGAATTAATAACACCCTTCCACTTATGCAAATTTGAATATTTGATGCTGCGTTTCATGAAATAACTAAAGTAAATGCAATTTTTGTTCCCTAAGACCGGATTCGAATACATTTAGAAGACAAATATAAATCTTGCATTCATAATCAATGGAAAAATACACATTGATTCAATAAATATTGTTTAGTAGATGCTTGAGAAACCAATCACATCAAACCTAATTTTTAATCACTAACTTTGACTTTAACTTTAACTTATTGTTTTAATTTTGAGTACAAACTGTATAAACTTTACAGTTTATATATTGTAATAAAAGAACCTGAATGTTGTGCTGCTTGTTAAAATATTTTGTATCTTCAACAGTAAGACAGCAAAGTTTTTCAGATTTCAGAGGATGATTTCAGTCATTCAACATTTCACAACAAACTTTACTGCATTTATGGTGATATTCCTTGTATGTACACTGTGTTTACACTCAGGCCTCTAAATTAAATGAACCTCCCAGAGATGTTCAGAAAGTATTTTGCTATAGTCTTATTTTATTTAACATTTTTATAATTTCACAGTTAACGAGTGAACGAATGTGTTATATTTGAGAAGAAAATGAATGCAAACAATTCATAAGTCATTTACTTGTTGTATAACGCAGTTCTAGCCATCAGATCCCATAAGAATTTGAATTCTGCTAAAAAAAGGGGGACAGTCTGGACTGATATGCTGTTGCTCAGTAGAAACGTTTGCCTTTGGCAACATTTTTAACTCCCTGTCCCAGCAGTCTTTCCAACATCCTACGTTCAACATGTTGAAGTCGAAAGATTAAATTTGTTGGTTATGTTTTAATAATCTAAAGGCAAAACGAAATAACTGTGTGACTGTGAGCTTATACACAGCTTGGATATTTTTTTCTTTTTTATAATGAGCCCATATGGTGTACCCAGTTCTCTTAAATTTGACAATCTCATCTTGCTCTGAAGCAGCATTTCACTGCAGTGTTCAGGTAATGTATTTGGAGATTTTGCAATTGAAATGAAATAAAAGCTATTACAGAACGGGACTCTCGACTGAACATGCATTGTCTTGGCTGGAAAAGGCCTGAGGTAGACTGTAAAAGGTTCTTTAGGGTGATATATCATCTTTTAATACACGTCCCATTTGAACTCAAGTTATATGTAACATTTATAAGCTTGTCATTGGACTTTGTAAAACATCCAGATCCCTGCAGCAGTTACAGTGAAGAAAGCCCTCCAGTTTGTGGATGATCTGTTGCCATAGTTACCCAAGCACAGGAACTGAGCACTCGTTACCCTCGAAAGCAACGAAGCCGAGCACAAGCCCCTCCTTCTCTTCCTCCCCCTCGCAGGGTCCCCTGGCTAGTTTATTAGCATAATGATTCACAACAAACTCTCCTTGAAGGGGCTCAGTTTGTAGATTTTTAAAACCATCAGCAGAGCGCCATCATTTTCAAACATGTCTGTTTTCACTGATGAGTTACACTGTTTGCTGCACAGCTCATGTTTCCAGTTACCAAGACCTCACTGTGGCATCTGCCCTCTAAAGAATAATCATGTGATCAGAGTCACAGGATGATTCTGTGTTTGCTGCAACATAAGGGGGTCATGCAAGATGTATGCTAATATCGTCTTATGAATAATCACCATGAAGCCATATTACTTACCAGGTTGTGCTGGCTCTGTTAATGTTACAAAATCAGACAATCAGCCATTGACCAGAAATACTTATCTATATTGTTTTCATTAATTGTCATGTCTTGTGTTTCTCTGTTGTTTTCTGCACAGTGATCTGCAACTTCCGGTCATCAATATGTCAGGCGCTGGTCCTGGAGATTGGGGAAACTGTACAAATACTTGAGAAATATGAAGGTAAAAGCAGTTCAGTCGGTCAGATTTCATTGTTCTTCCTAATATCATGTCCTAGAATTTGAAGTCTGGCTTTACTAAAAGGCACAAAAAGGTCACAAAGAGTGGGTACGAGCAAAACAGGCCGCTACATAGTTTCCAAAAAGCTCCGTATCTCACACCCACACAGACACATCAAATACTGAGTTAAAAAAAAAAATTCAATTGTTCTCACTAAAAATCCTGTGTGTGAAGGGGAAATGCAACACAGCAGAAAATCACAGTTCTATATCTATAGTGTTGTGGTTGGGGTCTGAATTTCATTCCCAGCTCAATCAAAAATGATTCATTAATAATTACAGCTGTTTATAATTTAACAAAAAAAAACTAAGAAAGAATACCTTTTAAAATGTGTGTTTGCTTACATTAAACAAATACGGGAAGATTTTAAGCAAACAAAGCAGGTGGTAGCATGGGAATCTGCAGATTATTTGTTCAGGGGGAATCATCCCCCACTGATGTAAACAACAACTATCATAAACATACTTTCTTGTTTTATAAAGTCATTTAAAAATCCATTACACAAGTTACAACATAGATTACAGGTCCCTCAAGTTTGCAGACAGATCACACAGTTGGTGCTTATGGAAACTCATTAAGTGCAATAACCTCTCTGTACTCCCCTGTGCTGCTTTTCCTTTGAAAGTTGCTTTAGATACATGTGCCTGGTAAATCAATGCAATATAATAAACAGACATATGGGGACATACTATGTTTCATGTCATTACGGCTCCACACACACAAAGAAGTGGTGCATGCTGGGAAATGAAGCAAGCCAAGTATAGATCTCCAGTCTGCAGATCTTAATAATAATAATAATAATAATAATCTTTGCATGCGCTCGGGCCACCCTACTTGGCGCAGCTTCTCTGTCCCTATGTCCCGAGGCGTTCCCTGAGGTCCTCTGAGCAGCATTTGCTGCAGGTTTGTCCAGCCCGCCATAAGGCCCGCGGTGAGCGGGCGTTCTCAGTTTGCGCCCCTAGTTTATGGAACCAGCTCCCCCTGACGGTCAGACTCGCCCCATCTCTTAGTATTTTTAAGATCCGTTTAAAGACTTACTTTTATTCTCAGGCTTTTAACTCTGTTGGGGCAGTCTAACCCCTTGCTGACCTTATTTTATTGTTTTTATGTTTGTTTTTATAGTATGTTTATTTTTATCTCTGTATTTGTTGTTTTTATTTGTGTACAGCACTTTGGTCTGCGTCACTGCAGTTTTTAAATGTGCTTTATAAATAAATTGATGATGATGAATAATAATAATAGCAACAACAACAATATTAAAGTATTATTATAAATACTATTTACTATTATTGTTATGACTTAAATTGCACTGAGTTTGGACTCTGTGTTTGATTGCTGACCATGACGCATCATGTTCAATCCAAAGATTCTTGCACAACAAACTAATATTTTGGACTGAATGAATTTACTTTGTGTGCAAATCCATAGATGTTCATACACAATATTGCATTGGCTTTATGTGGAAGTTGTGCTAATTAGAAAGCTTGTGTTGTACCTAAATCTACTTCCCTTCAGAATCTAAAACCCCCCTTCTAAATAAAGTAACTAGTTACAGTCCTTTAAAAGTATTTGGCCATGTAATGTAGCCTGATTGTTAGTTAATGTAATTCCAGCCAAAAAAATTATTCTAGAGCTTCAAATAAAAGTTTATATGTTTTATTTAATGGTAAACTAAAGAAGCAATCCTACATGTGTAATTATAATAATCTGTCATGGGAAAAAAAAACAGTTCACTCAAATATAAAAACATTTAAAACTACTCAGACAAACAGAGAAACTCTATATTCTGCTTGGTATGATAAAAGTGGTGGTATTTATTATGTGGTCTTTGCTCTTTCCTCAGGATGGTACAGAGGATTTTCTGTCAAGAAGCCATCTGTGAAGGTAATTAATACACTAACCCTGCTCGGTATTTTGTGAAATCTAGTTGCAAAAAACTTTTCTAAACTCAAAGTGCTATTCTCAGTAAAATGTCAGTTGCATTCAGGTATGTGTCTTCAGTTATTAAAATAAACTGAAAGCTAATCAGTAAGGTCAAGCTAAAATTTGGCCACATAATGTGTCGCCAACATATTTGTAAAACTGTCTTGCATTAATAAAATCTGAGCTGCGGCGGAAGCCCTTTTCAAAGACTTCTGCATTTTTGTGAATAATAATCATGTGATATGAACAGCTCAGAAATAACTTCCTCTTGACAGCAAAGTCCTAATGACTGGTTAACTTCATGAACCAGAGCTTTGATTTGACAGAAATAGAAAATTTCCTGAACCAAATCGTCTAAGATGCTTCTATAAAGCCATAATTTTTATCAAGAATAAATACAAATACTTGATCTGTTGCTGAAAAAAAATGGTGATATGTAAGAATCTTTTCCTTTATTTTATACGTGTACTCTTTAAGCTAAAATCATGGCTGAAATATTTAGTGATGCTGCAGGAATGTTTTAAAGGAAACACAAAAGCTGTCAAATCCTGGTAAATGTAGGTGTTAGCAGCCACATACTGTCCTCTACTCTCAACAGCTATTTACAGATCTCACCAACACCCCTCCATTTTGTTATGTGCTCTGCCCACATTCATTCGCCCCCATACTCTCTCTGTGCTGGAAGAAATACTTGTGCTCACTTTGGATAATTCTTTGCATCTGGCAGACTAGAATTATATAAGATAAATTGTAAGAGTTGCATCTGACATAGTTCAGGTCTTCACAACAGGAATCCTGCACGTTCCTCTGCATCCTGTACCTATTGTTTAGTTGTTATGTTTTTTTTCTTTCCACTGAAAAAATTTGCACACACATCAGAAAAAAAAAAACATTTAAAGAAGAAGTAAACAGATTTAATAACATTTAAAATAGACAGAATTGTTATACACTTGGGTCTTGTAGTACAGGACAGCAATATAACATCTCTGCCTTTTCACTTTCCACAGGGTATTTTTCCTGTCAGCTATATCCACTTGAAGAAGTCAACTGTGACAAACAGAGGGTAAGTTGCTTTGTTCAAATATGTGCACAATCATAATTAAAAATGCACAAGTAAAATCATTTTATTTCTGCAATAGTTCAAATAATTAATGCCTGCAAACCAGGACCATTTTACAAAGTGCAGTAAAGTACTTTAAAGTAGCCTTTGTTTATGATGGGATTATGAAATAATGCTGAACAAAAGGTCAAACTGATGTCTGGAGACAAAAAGGAAAAGAAAACCAATATTAAAAAAAACTTTCTTTGAGATTTACTTTGCAGATGTCCAGTAGAACCCATGTTTGACTGGAAGTGACTTGGATGCTGGAGATGTGCTGCACTGCTTAATGCTTAATGGAAATATCATCAGAATAAAACATCTCTTTTAAAACCACAACATGAACATGGAAACTAATGAAGTACTGAACAAGGCCAGCGCTGCCTGGAAATGAGTCCTGTGGATTAGGTTAACCAGAACTTTATCTGCTTCAGTGAACAAATAGTAGTTTAATGGAAAAAAGCTTCTCAGTGGTTGAACGTGGGTTTAAATAGATCATCCTATGAGCTTGTGTTGCACCCAGTGGTGCAAAAAAAAAAAAAAGAAAACAATTCCCAAATCTTTTACATTTTTATATTTCCACATTTTTTACATTGAAACAATATGAAATACATTATTTTAAATATTTCACAATTTAAACAATTTAGAGTTGACAATTATGACAATTACAGGATTTCTGTTATGTAAATAAATCTTATCAAACCACATGTCTAACAGCAAGTTTATTGTACTTACTGTTGCAATGTGGATATTGAATAGCTTTATGCTAAGTGCCTTAAAATTACTTTTTGTTAAGTGTTGTAGCAACAGAAATAAATCTAAATCACTCTGTCTTTCTGTACTGCAAAAAAAAAACAAACAAAAAGGATGCAGCATTGCCTCAACACAAAATGTGCATCTTCAACAATCATACAAATGTTTATTATTGCCAGATAATTTGAAATACTTGTATTTCACTTCTCTGTCGTTTGGCCTTAGCACTAATGTCTCTATAAAGAAAAATCTTTTCGTATATAAACTGTCTAAGCTTGGTAAAGAAGTCTAATGGAAGTGGTCTGCACACATGAAAGTTTTTAGCTAACCACTTCTGGTATATTGACCACAAAAAGCTCAACAACTGGGCTCTGACATCCTCGGAAGATGAGTGGTGTATGTAACGATGGGTTCTCTTAATGTTCTTCCATACTGTTGGGATACGAGGCACATTTTTTACAGTTCTAAGGTCCTCAATTTAGACTAACAATAAATCTACATTCATGTTCATGGTCAATGAGAGGAATTTGGCATTCCTGGGAAAAACCTACATATGTAAGGAATTAACACGCAAACTGCATGCTAAAAGGTCCCAACTGAGACTCAAATCCAGGACCTCTCACTGCACCAACATGCTGCCTGATTTCTTAACACTTCATTGTAACTATGATTCAAACAGCTCTGTGGGAGAATACCTTACAGAGTAGCATCAGGCAGTCTGGAAACCACTTAACCCAAAGATATGACAACAAATGCCTTGTTGGGTAACATCAAGCTAAAGTTAGTATAAAGTATAAAAGGATATTTGATGTAAGACCAGGTTGTTGAACACAGTTTGTTTGATCTTGCAGGATCTAGTGTCGCTTGGGCACTTGATTAAATTATGAGACCTTGTTTCTTGGCCTCTTCTGAAGTAACCTGCTTCTCATCACTTCACTGTTCATTTGAGACATACGGTCCACACGTGGATGGGGGTTTTTGTATGCAAAAGATTATTTTAAATCATTTTAGCTTTGTGTCCACACAAAAATGGCTTTTTGGGATTTCCAAAGTAACATTTCCAAAGAAACAATGAATTTATTTCATGTGGCTAAAATGCAACACTTTGTAAGGGATCCACCTCTAACCTAACCCACGACACATATTCATCTTCTTATCATTGTTTACACCTCTGACCTATCTGCAAGCTTTATCTGCATGAACCACATCATATTATTTTTGCCAGCTTCAGCGTATTTGGTTGTTTTCAATATTTCTAAGACATTTCTAGAAACAATGCTCTGTTTTTTTAGGATTATTAGGTTTATGGAATTTTTAAAACAACAAATCAAAAGGCTGTTTTTGAAAAACTTTTTTCAGTGTGGACAAGGCCTTAATTGCCCTCCCCCACAAAAAAAGAAAAATTGATAGGCTATTGTAACTTGACTATAAATAAATGCAGTGCCACTTGTCACGTTGGTGCCCTAGGTGAGATTTGGCACTTTGTTTTTGAGCAGTGAGTGTTTATAATGCATCATATTTGCAACAGCTATACAATCCTGGTGAGGTTGGATGCATTTACTGTACAACATTCTCTGATTATGTACATATGAAGAGGGGGAGGGGAGCGATGAAACCCTTCTCACAGGTGGCGCCCTAGGCGACCGCCTGTAGCAGGGGGCAAGCCGGCTCTGAATAAATGATACGATGAATGCAGCAGCCACAACAATATAAAGGTCACTAGTGGTTTAGATACTGATGTGTGGTACAGTCTGTCAATTTCTTTTTTCTGTTCAGTCTGTGTAGAAATTTCATGTCACCAATACTCATACTTATTGAAATATAGTTTTTGCCAAACTGGGTGCAGCAGAGAATTAAGTTAAATACCTGGATTTGGTTATCCATGAGGTTTAAGATTACTAATTCTATTTATTTTAATATTTTGGAGGAAAACGTGATACTTTACTTTATAGATTTCAGGCCATTTTGGCTCCTGCTGGCTTCATTTGTGTCACGTGTTACAGATTCATCAGTCTATCAGTGACAGAGAGTGTGGATCCCTCCTTCCTTTGCTATCTAATCTCAAGACAATTACCACCTGACAGCTGCTGACATAAATGTACATACAGAAGCACAATGTGCAGTCATCTTGTCAGAATGAGCCAGAATAAAAGTGAAGATAAAAAAAGCAGCAGATCTCTTTATCAGCCGATAATGTAATTGCAGTCTGGGATAAGAGATTCAGTTGGAACTTGAAGTTTAGACAATACCCTCGAGTTGAGCTACCATAAAGCAAGACTTTTTCAGACTTTTATTTCATTTAATTATTTATTTATTCCTAGCAATTAAAAGCACAGGCTTTCCAACTGACATTATAAAAACTTCCGCACTGCAGGAGCTACACTTTAGGAACTCTGCTTTGTTTAATGGAGTTAATGAGGTGACACACCTACTGCATCTGTGCAGTTCTCCCAAAGCATCTCGGCTACAGTCGTCTACCATCATGGTGTTAAAGATAGCGATGCTCGTCTTCTTCTTTGAATGTCACAAGAGATCTAACATTCGCTTTTGTGTTTCCCGATGAGTGTAGACAAACATGAAGGATGGGGGAATCTGTTTTTACTCATGAGCCTCCCTCTTATATATTTTTTAATTAACTTCTGAAGATTTTACAGGGGGCACTACAGTCATATCAACAGAGGGAATTCCTTGTAGTATATAATGTTCAAAGTACTCCCAACATGTTTACCAGTGTTAAAATGGTTTTGTAAAAAGGTCCCATGCTGATTGACTTTAGACTTT
The DNA here is from genome assembly GCA_006937955.1 of Pachypanchax playfairii. Lineage (NCBI taxonomy): Eukaryota > Metazoa > Chordata > Actinopteri > Cyprinodontiformes > Aplocheilidae > Pachypanchax > Pachypanchax playfairii. The sequence continues at coordinate 2,853,327 of SSNP01000007.1, read as the reverse complement.
GATTATTTATTTAACAGTATTGCCTGTTATTTGTTTAACCACATTTAAAACATGGATGAAACATGTCGTGTGACATGAAATCAAGTATAATCTCTTGTTTTCTTGTTTTGTTTTTTCACACCAGGCTGTGTGAGACTGTGGTGCCTTTGGAGGACCCTATCATCACAGAGACCACCTCTACACTGCAGGAATGGGGCATCCTGTGGAAGCAGCTTTACGTGGTAAGTGGCTGTATATTACAGGACCTCTCGCTCTTTTCAAAGGTTACTAGAAAACCAACGGATGTGAAGCTGAGTCGACACCTCCGATTTCACAAGGAGCTGAAGTTACTAAGAAATTACATTCATTGTTGTTTTATTTGAATTCTTCAAATGTGGTCTGATAAAATGTGACCAAAGCAATTTTTAATATTGATCTTTAGCTGACTCTCAAACTTTATTTTTAGTATTACATTATCTAAATAGGAGCACTGTCATTTCACCAAGTTCATCTTTGCCTGACCCTCATAGTTTCAGCATCATCTTTAGATCTGTCGTTACTTGCTGTGAAAAGTGATTCCTGAAAATTTAAAGCATATTTAATCCCGCTAAGCGTTGAGGGGACCAGACAGATGTGGTGGGTCGACTTCCGAATTTGGAGCTGAGTATCTACGTTGCAGAGCTGGCTGTGAGATTTTACATAACCTTTTACTGAGGACTGCCCGTGCTCTGATCGAGGCATCGCTGTGATGATGTAACTTCCACTGAAGCTTGACTAATGTGAAGCCTTGATTTAACAGTGCTGGTTTTGTCCTCACCCCCTGTGTGTGGAATGGATAGTCGCATCCATACTAATAGGACGCAGCACTGGCTAGACATTTATACATTTTACTTTACCATTGCCTGTTAGATTTTGTTGTATTACTTCTGGGAGTTAAAACTAAAGCATAACTGTGTATTTATTATAGTGTGCATAATTAGCTCTGCAGAAAGGAGGTCCAAAAGGACTCATCAGCCCTGACAAAATCTTTTGTTTTCAGCAGCTCCTAGCATTTTTAGAACATGCGGTGTTTATCCTCATTAAACTTACATGGCCATTGTTCTACACTTAATCTTTGTATTTATGTAAACAAACCTAGACACTTAAAGTGGGCTTGTCACACCATTAGAGAAGACAAAACATGAACTGAATATGTTGTCCTCAGTCCACAAGAGATGCTGATGAAATTCATTAACACGGTGAGGTTAAAGCAGACTTATTAGTTAAAAGCTTGTATTTGAATGTTTGTTTCATTAACAGGGAAAGCTTATGTTTATAAATCCCAGATGCAATACTGTACTTCTCAGATGGAGCCTCCTGATAGGAGCCTTGATCACATACTTGACCTGAATGAAAAATACAAACTATAATTGATTTTATTGTCTAAACATAATGCTAATTTCATTAATCTTATGTAGTCTGCAGCTTCACTTTGGAACGTTGCACTGGGTTTTTAATTTTGCGGCTGACAATGATACGCATAAATGAAAACATTAAACAGAAATGCTGCTGTAGTAAAGGATCACATATATAATCTGAGTATTTTGGTTTCTTCAATAGAAACACAAAGTGGATTTATTTCATAAACTCCGTCATGTGATGAATGAGCTTATCGACCTGCGTCGGCAGCTGATCCAAGGCCATCTCTCTCAGGACCAGACTCGCGAGATCAAGCGGCACATCACCGTACGGCTTGACTGGGGCAATGAGTGAGTAGCAACATAATTAGTCTATTACATCAACTGAGCTGCAGAATGATGACAACACCTACAATAAACATTGGTTTCTAATTGTCAGCCACTGAAGGAGACCTTTTTTTGGCACCAAAGAGATCTGCAGCTCAGGATGAGTGGGTGTTTAACAGGATCTCTCGGAAGGAATTTTATGGTCATTTAGGAGCCGAGTGAGTCAGAAAGCTGAAGCTCCTTATAGTCAATGCAAATCCGCCTGGAGGAACCTAGAAATCATTTTCTCCCTGTTGCCAGCTCCAACCTCCAGCTGAGATGTATTAGGACTCTTTACAAAAAAAATAACCGCACAAACATTTACTTTTTACATCTGGCCGATGTGTTTGTGCTCAAATGGGATGTAAAACTGTAAAACCTAGCATAGCTAGCATAAAATATTGTTCTAATTTGTTTAAATAAGTCACTATAATATTTAAAAATGAGTTTGTAATGTTGCATCAATGACAAAAAAAAGCCTTTTATCTGAATAATTTCTTCTCTGACTGTAATACTGAAAAGTTTAACAAAACATGTTGACACAAACTAAACAGAACATAAGTATGTAAATACATTTGGTACAGTACAGATTCATGTCCTGCATATTTTCATATTTAAAAATGTTTCCACTTATTAAAATGCCAGAGACATACAAATCTTCTCAGCTCTTCATCAGCTGTTCATTGGCTGATTTAATGCAGATGTATAATGAAGAAATCAGCAACAAAATCTGTTGCAATGATCTAGTTCTTTGTATGTAACACAACTGTCTGTCTGTCTGCTGTCTCTTAGCCCTGAGTGGTTACCAGGCAACCAGTGGACATTTCAGGAAGTCACTGCGGCATGTAGCAGAAATTGTTGTTTCAAGTCTCTGATTTTTTTGAGTTTATCAGCAAGCGATAGAGCTGAGGGTAAACAGAGTATATGCAGAACGATGACAGCTGCTTTCTGGTGTATTTAAATTAAACTACTTTAAATTGGATGTTGAATTGCTTTACAGCAAGAAAAGAAATGTCAAGTTCCCTGCTGTACAGGGCCTATAGAAGAAACTATACATCAAAACAACAGGTTCAGTCACGAGACGTGTCTTATTATGCTAGTTGACGTTTTGGATTTACCATGGTAACACAATCCACTCCATTAAATGACTGGGAAAGGATGTTACTGCAGGCTCACAGTTTCATCTAGAGTCTTCACTACCACTTTAAATTCACCACCAGACATTGGACTATTAAAAACTGAGCCAGCTTGCTCATATCGTTTTAGCACAAAGTGGCAGGGACCCTTTACATTTCTTTATGAACCTCTGTAACAGACACATGCACACAAACAGGACCAAAAACTCATTCCATCTATTGGAAAAAGTGTTTTTGTTGCAAAATGTTTCTCATCCGGAACTTAGTTTAAATGATTTCTACAAATAATTGTTTTTTATATCTTCAGTTTCAGTGATGTAAATATAAACTCAGGTTCTTTTCATTATTATTTTACAATGAAGACTTCTGATTGTCTCTCTCTCTCTAGGCACCTTGGCCTGGACCTTGTTCCCAGGAAAGAGTTTGAAATGGTGGATCCAGATCAGATCAGTGTATCAGAACTATACAAACTGGTATGTTATTAAGGATTATTGTCAGAAAAATCTGAAACTATTCAAACTTAGCCATTGCATGTTTAAAATGCAGTTACATTTCCCCTACAGCTGGCATTAATATGTAAAAATATATGGAAATGAAGACTGGATTTGCTCCTTATGAGCTTTTGTACTTACTGTGTATGTTTTATTTATTTTTATGTTGTTAGTGTTGCACCATCAGGATTTTTATACAGGAATGTGTTAGATGTGTAGGGATGTGTGAATGTACTGATTATCAAACCATCCATAAGAAAGTGACCCATAAAGCACGATTCAGCTGTCGGAGTTGCACCGTGCTACTTGTTCTTTTTGCTTATCTTTCTGCCGCTTTCACTGTCTCCCTTTTCTTGCATTCATGTGACTCTCACATGTGTGATTGTCATGCAAATGTAATGCAAAGCGACAGCCCCAGGTGGGGCTATGGGAAAGTACACTCAAATAAATGTTTTACCCCTTTTTTGTGTTTGCGTAGCTTACACATTTGAAATCTTTCTTGCTTTAAAACATAAGGCATGCTCCTATAAATAAATAATGGCTCAAATGTATTTTGTTTGTAGTCGTGTGGGACTTCCAAACCTAAACACAAACACACACAGAGAAAGAAGACTTACTGAAGCAGATCCAATTTTAGAAATATACTATTACAGCACAGATGTTATGAAATCTGATGTAATATTGTTGCAGACTGTCATCTATGAGGGAGATCCTCTCTGGTCAGTAGCTACAGCTCCATATGCTGATGAAAACATTCTCCAGCTGCCCTGCAGACCTCCCATTATCCCATTGCCACGTTTCTCAGCTTTACACACTGAATGTTTGTCCACTAAATGCTCTGTGCAGAAACAACAGTGTAGCTCCTCCTTGCCAAAAAGCCTCCTGACTCTGTTGATGAAATTGAGCTTGTCTTTGGCAGGGCACAAGGCTTTGGCGCCTCTTCAGGTATGGCAGCTCTTTTAGGCTGCTGAAGAGAGAAAGTGTGTGTGTGTGAGTGTGTGTGGAGGGTGATACAGATTTTGTCCTCTCTCCTCCCACACGCTCACGTTTTGCCTCATGTGGGCTTCTCTTTGCACTGCAGGAACAGTAGTGTTCTCTCACAGTGCTGTTGTCTGTTTCTGAAGCTTCTATAATGTAAATAGGTTCAGTGCTGTGTGGGATGTGTAAAGCCTGGATAGAGGGAGCTGACATCTTTCCTTTGAATTTCACTCTTATTTTTTAGCACGTATCCAGCAGACACTGTGGTCAGCAAAGCACAAACCAGGTACAGTCATATCAAATCTATTTGTTCATGAAATCATCACATCTTTTATTCTCTGCCTCTGTTCATATCCCATTTTTCATCTTTTTACCCAAACCCTCTAAGCACGTGCACTCCTGTAGCCCTAAGGACATTAGATTTAGTCTTTTTTACAATTACTTAACTATGATATTGGGGTCCTATGAGTTAGTTTCATGCACCTAACGACCCTTGCACCAACCCTGCCAAGGTGGGAGCACCAATTCACACTGGGATCACATATGCCCCAGTGCATGCACAAAGAGAATCCAGTTCATTTTATTTGTGTAGGAGAAACAGTACAAAGATGCACTGGATTTTGATAGTTAGCATCAAAGTTTGGCTCAGTCCATGTATAAACCCCTTGATTTTAACCAATAACATTAAAATACCAAAGTTTTTTTCTTTACACAAAACAAAAGAAAATATAATATGTTGCTTATTAATCATTAGGTTTACTGGAATTTGTATGTGGATTTTGTTACTTTGAGTGAAATTATTATACCATAATGTTGCATTTGCCTTATTTAATAAACATGAGAAGTCCATTTGGAGTGTTTTTTACAAATGCATCAATGTTGAGCTTCTGGACATCCAAATGGTGCAGATAAATTTGTGGATCAGTTAAGTTTGTAATTTGATTATTTTACACTCTTGAAACAGAATAAAACTCTGTTGGAAAGTACATAACAATCAACTGTTTATCTGTCACAGGGCATCCTTTGTTTTGCTAAATAGATATCTCTGTAAAGAATGGCAGGTATTCAGTGTTGCTTGTAAAGACTGAACTTGTCAGCATTCACTTTCTTCGTTCCCAGGGAGACAGCATCAGACAGCGCCACAGCGATGGCTGCCGTGTCCCTGTGTCGCACCATCTCTTCATCAATCTGAAGAGCTTTACTTACAACAGCATCAGTGAAGATGCTGATGTTTTCTTCTTTCTGTACGACACACGTGAGGCCAAACAAATCAGGTACACATGCCAAACATATTGTATCGTTGCTTGAAGTGACAGACACAAACACATAGATTCATGTATACATGTGATCACGGTCCAGCAGCCTGACACAAGCACTCTGTCAGACTCTCTGAAACTGTGAACTGGCTTCTCTTGCAGTGAGAAGTTCATGGTGAAACTGAACAAAAACGGAGGTCTTAAGAATCCAGAGAAAGTTGATCGTCTGTGTGCTCTCTTTACGGTGAGTTTCTATTTAATCTAAATCTAAATATTCACGTGTTATTCTATATATCTAATACATTTGTTATCTTTTTCTCCACAGGACCTAAGCAGTAAAGACTTAAAGAGAGACCTGTACATTGTTGCACATGTTATACGAACTGGTAAAATGAAGAAAAATATTTAAAAAAAAAAAGTGGTTTGTGATTTGAATTCTTCTTCTCAGCACACATTTTTTTCTGATTTGTTTGCAGGCCGCATGCTGCTGAATGACTCAAAGAAAGGCCCGCCTCATGTTCAGTATAGACGACCTTATGGCTGCGCTGTTCTTGCCATGAGTGATGTGTTTCACACCATCACTGACCTCAAAGAGGAGAAAGACTTTGTGCTGAAAGTTTACACGTCAGTATACCATCCAAGCTTTTCTAGTTTTACTTCATTTTTCATTGATAGATACCGGTAGCGCTTTTGTGTGCTTGACTTAGAAGATGTTTTTGCAGTTTTTCACTTTGTCATTTACCAGAGGTGAAGTTAAGGATAAGGAGAGGAAACAAGAACTACACAAATAAAAGAAAGTTACAGAACAAATGAAAAAAAAGGGACCAAATGCAAATGTTGTTGTCACCTACAGCTGCACGAACAGTAGAAATAACTAGTATTATTTTATTTTATTTGTTGAGCCATCCAGCTGTTCTAATAGTAATCTTGTGAAACATAATACATTTTTAAGGAATCATTGGTTGTTTTACCTGTAGAGTAGTTTACTGAAGATTTTTTTCAGTTCATTTGCAATCTGCAAGTGTAAACTATGTATCCAAAATTCTGTGCATTTAGTATTTTATTCAATTTCATTTTTAGTTTCTATATTTCAGTTAACAAGTTCCCTGCCTGGGATGTGGATTTTTATTTTCTGGTCTAACAAAAGCTGAAGTACTTTCTTTTTTTGTTTAATGTGATGAGTATGAAATTATCTGCCTTCGCATTGCAGTTGTGTAGAGGACACAATGGGAGATACTATCATTTATTTCAGAGAACTTTGTCCACTCTGCCTAAAACAAGGATACATTTATGGTCTATTGTTGTAGTAAATGTCCAAAGTCTGATAGGATTTAATGTTTGTGTATGGTTTTAGTGACAGGTGCATGATTAGGTGAATTTATGCCTCACATACGTCTTGCATAACTGAGTTGCTCGTAAAAAAAAAAAAAAATCTAGCTGGGAGTAGGACCGTTGGACAGATAAGAAATAAGTGCATTCCTAAAGTTTAGGGTGGTAAAGCACACGACATCACAAAGACAGAAATCATTCATTCTTAGTTAGTTATAAATATTAGTGGTCCTGGTAGAAGGAGAGCTCATCAGTGTTTGGACTGTATACTTTAGCAATACACAAGTTTGTAATATATAGTTAAATTGATAATAATAAATCTTATGTCTGGATAAGGAAGGAAACTTTGATGTTCTATATGATGTCTATTTCATGTAGGTGAGTTTCCTGAAGCAGTTTGCATGTATTTTTTTCAAGATCATCAACAATTATAATTGCAGGTTGTGTTAATGTTATGAAAATTTTGTGTAGGAGAACTTAGTATTTTAACCTGAATGAGAATGAAGTGTCTTTTAGAAAGATCAGTGGCTCTTGGTTTGTGGTAGGGCTACCTGGCGTATGCTGTTAGGCAGCCACTCCCTGTACAACAGCCAATCAGAGAAGACACTGACAGGGATGACCCGCAGATAATTGAGCGAAGTTGAGGACGAAGCAAAATAACACCAAGCTCAGCATATTTTCTTGTCAGTGAACAGCTGAAGTGTGTCCTTGTACTTGCCCTCTCAGCATCCTCTCTGGGTCGGGGGTCATTCAGACACTTTGCAATCTAGTTATATAAAGTGTTTCTTAAGTAACGATAAAAGAACGGCTTAATTTTAAATACAGATTTCCACAATAGAGCCAATGCTTTTGTTGGATTTCTCTGCAAACGTCAACAGCTCTTCCTTTTAAAAAGTAAGCAGTGATTCAGTGCTGAGCTGCCTCCAAACTGTCGGCTCCTATAACGCTCCAGTCTGTGCATTTCCTCATGCTTTTTCCAGGGGCCTTTGGGCCCACAGTAATGAAGAAGACTGGTAGAGAGCTGCCTGTCAGGTTGGCTTAGTGTGCTGTGCATTTGGGCTAATGTGCTGTTTGATAGCAGCTCCCCCCGCTGCTACCTTTTCTCCAGGAGGAAATCGGCTCTGGGACGCGGGCTGTTCATGTGGTCCCCCATGCGCACGATCCTGAACCCTCCATCTGTTCCCAAAAGTGTGCCTGTAAGTGTGTGTGCTGTTAACAGCTCAACTAAACTTTCTTTTTTTTCCTTCTCCCAGATGTAACAATGAGAATGAGTGGCACCAGATACACGAGAACATCATTCGAAAGTCCAACACCAAGTACTCAGCTCCCAGCACCAACTATGGTAAATCTATTATCTCTTTGATTTGTTGAGGCTTTATGTGGTGCTAATCCTCAGGTTAGATTAATATTAAGTTATAGTTGATTATCAATTTACAACTGTCTGTTCAGTCTGTATCCATGATGGAGGGCCCACACAGGATTCACTGGTGTGGCTTTGTCATGGAGAATTTGATGCATGCAAATTAAAGCTAGTTTGGATAAATCTGACGCCATGTTTGGGTTGTGATTGTGGTATTATTGGAAAAGATCTTTGTGGGAACTTGCTTCTAATGGTGAGGGCACAAGAGAATGTCCATGGAATGCAGAAAACAGCGTGAAAAACATTTTTGGCAAGTCCTGAGAGCTTAGCAGATTTGTGATAACCTTCCTGTTGAAGGAAGTTTTCCAACTTTGCAGCATTTTAATGGGTCATGGAGAGCATAGCAGGGGTCTTTCTCCAGTGTGTAGCGGGCCTAATGACCAGCTGGGAGCAATTATGTTAGCAGCAAAAAGAAGTCAGAACAAATTGATTTGAATGACTTTGCCTCATCAGTAAAAATTCTTCTAACGGGTTTATGTTCTTGATTGCTAGTCCTCTTCGGCAGAATATGATGCTAATTTTTAGACACGACTGTCGACCCATTTAGAGAATAACTTGTCATGAAGGAGGGTGTGTTGATGTTGCAGCTACACCATTAATGTTGTGTGACCAAATAGAAGTTTATTTTTGCCACAATCTTTGATTCACTCATTTACCCCTGCATGGCATCCAAAAAAATAAGAACCCAAAAGTATTTTTTTCACATTAGAAACTGCAAAGCAATGTGACGTCTCAGTCGCTCTTATGTTTTAAATAAAGCCTGAAATGATGGAAGCTGATACCAAAGATGTTTTTATACATTATATCATAAAAATGATGGTTCTGTTTTTGCTCTAATGGGAGCATCCCTCTGAAGAAATGAATAATTGCTTAATTCACTGCACTATTTTGATACTGTCTGACTTGGATTTGATTTTACACAATAAATTTCAAAGTCCTTTGTTTCAATTTTTTCCTTTGTTTCTGTGTTATTTCACACAAAACAAATGCGTCCCCCTCTTTCTGTTCTGGCTCTGATCACGTCTCTCCTGTCTTGTGTTCTCTTCCCCCACATTCTGACTAATGTCCTTTAAATACTCCTCATTTTTCTTCTTTTCTATTGATTTTATTTTCCTTAATCTTACCCCCACCATCACCCCCATACACACCCCTTCACATCTTTATTTGTTTTCTATTCTTTTTTCCCCTTTTACCCACATGCATATACACCTCCCTCTGTTGCCACTACCCTGCAGGCCTCATCATTTCTCTCCAGCTGCTGCGAGGAGAGTTAGAGCAGATCAGACGGGAGAACCAGGCTGTGTTCAACAGGGCCTTGGCACTCACACGCAAGCTGGGGTTCCCAGATGTCATCCTGCCAGGTAAAGGGGAAAAGAGCAGCAGGAGGTAATGGGTACATAGAAGGAGGAGGTGGGGGGACCAGAGGTTAGATGACTCTTGGGAATGAATGAAGGGTAAAAAGGAAACAGATGAATGAGGCGATGAATTGGACAAGAAATATATAAAAGAGGAAAAGACGAAACAGAAAGAAGTGGAAAATGTAGAAAAGGGCAGATACAATCAGGAACTAGTCTCATGAGCTCTGTAAAATAAAGACAGTGACTGTAGTTTAGTTCAGATCTTTACAGATGACCCAGAAGTAAGGAAGAATGAAGTGTGTGTTTATTACAGCATCTTTAACACAATGACATTGCAGTGCTTCGTTCCTCCTGAAAACATATAATTCGCTTCTCTCCTCTTCTCCACTTCGCTTGAAATACCTTCCAGTATCGCTCCTTGTGAGTCATCTGTTCCCAAAGGAAATGACATGGATATAAATAACTAAAATCAGATTTTATAAATAACTGCAATATCTTCCTCTGGCTTTGCCTCCAACAATATTTCTCCTGAAAGAACCCTGACCTCAAAGAAAAAGGTGCTGAAATGGTCATGAGACCATGTGTTTTTCATCTGGGTTGTTGTAAAGTGAAAACAACATGTAGCGTATTAATGCAAAGATGCTTAATTTATGTTGACCACACAGAGTTCATCTGTGGAGCAGGGGATGACATTATAATTCATCGCCCATGTACGCAGGAGACATGTTTGTCTTTGGCTTAATTTTTCCTTAGACCATGTTTTTTATGAAGTTGTGTTTTCAGGTTCTGGAACCTGTTAGTTTCCTTCAGCTCCCTCTGGAGCTATAAAAGGCTCAATATTAGGTTATTGCTTTGTTGTGCAAAAGGAATGTGTAAAATTAGTGAGTTTGCCTTTTAAGTAAAGTTCCAACCATCTTTTATTCTTCTAGGCGATACACGCAATGACTTGTACCTGACCTTGGAGCGAGGGGAGTTTGAGAGGGGCGGCAAGAGCGTCCAGAAGAACATTGAAGTCACGCTATATGTGCTGTATGCTGATGGGGACACACTCAAAGTATGACACACATGAACATCATTTAGTTTGTGCCAGATGACACAGGATGAGTAAAAACCTTCTTGCTGTACTTTATTTTATTTTACAGGACTGCATCAGTTTGGGCAATGGAGAGCCAAACACCTCAGAATATCGCTCCTTCGTCCTGTATCACAACAATGGTCCTCGCTGGTGTGAGATGGTCAAGCTGCCTATTCCCATAGACCGTTTCAGAGGGTCGCATCTTCGCTTTGAGTTCAGACACTGCTCCAGTGAGTCAGCACTGCAGCTCAGTGGGAGTCCCACCCTCTCAGAATACGAGTTTATCTAAAACTGTATCGCAGCTATTCAACAATGTGTGGTTTGGGCTGTGATGAGATGATGCGTGACATTATCATGTGATTCCTTTCAGCTAAAGATAAAGGGGAGAAAAAACTGTTTGGATTTGCCTTCACGCCTCTGATGAGAGAAGATGGGACTACACTCTCGGACGAAATCCATGAGCTTTACGTGTACAAGGTGCGATGAGGTTAAACATTCACACACACACTGATATTACTGATACAGACTTTGCTGCATTTTTAAGCATTAATGAAACATACTGTTCTGAGTTGCAGGTGTATTGATGGAGAATAACATGACCTCAGATTTCTATCATTTCTGTGACAAAATGCATCATGTTTTTTTTCTGTCTAAACAAAGCAGCTCTGTAAGGCTGATCCAGAAATACATTACAATAAATTAGCCCGCAATCTATCATCTGTCGTTAAAAACATTTTTTATTTATTTATTTATTTATTTATTTTTTGCTCAGCTTTCTTTGTGTTTTGATCTCGCAACATTCTGGACACCATGTTCAGCTCAGGAACAAAATTAAATATTTCTGTGGTGCTCAGAGTTATTCTGTCCTTCTGCCAAATCATATTTTGCAGCTTTGGTCACCATTGTGTTTCTGTGAGTACTAAAAGAAGTCATTTGCCACAGGTCTTATTGTGCTTGCCTTGGCCCACTTTGTACCTACCTTGACAGCTGCCCCATTGTAGAGAATATTCACTAGAGTACACTTTTTAAATGTCCTTCTTATCTCTGTGTCATATACAAACTAGAAAGCACTCGTTGAGTGCAGACGTCTGCCAAGCAGCCCGTTTCCCCCATAATGTGATACACATTAAACAAATTGTCCTGCATTTATTCTATTAGAATTAATATTGAACATAAAAATATACCCTCTGCATTTATAATCACTTTGCTATTATTATTAGTTCAATTGTTATTCATGACAAATTGGTTAATTGGTTCTCATTCTTGTCCCAACTTAGCTTGAACATTTTATCCACATCCATTTGAAACAAACTAACAGCAATGAAAACAAAACCTCTTTGGTGGAGGTAATAAAAAGTGCTGGATAAAATGTATTATCTAAACCATCAGCATATATCAGAGCTATAAGAACATCATACGGAGCTTAAATCTAAAATACTGGCCCCTTCCCCCCGACATGTGAGAGAGATAGCTGACCACGCTTTGGTATATTCAAGTACTCATTTTTCAAAGTTGGGATTCATTATTTGGTGTTTAAAAACCATCAAGATTAGTGGGTGGGACTTTCAGCCCCAAACAGGCTCTAAAATACAACATGGCAGCATCTGTAAATCGGATATTGTGCTTCATATAAATAATGAAAGACCAGAGATGTGTCATCCATCTTTGATTATCCAGATGAATATTACTATTATAGCAATATTGGCTATAATAGGTATTTGGAGACACATTTGTTTTAAAAAATGATAGATATTAGTATTTGTATATCAGGAGTTAATTTGCAGTAAAAGATGTTCCAAATGGTCCTCATTAGTATGAAACAACAACTGCTGCGTGAGAAGTGGAGGGTTTAATCAGCACCATTTGTGGTCTCAGAATAAACATGCAAACATAAAAGGTCCATTTCACCCAAATCTTGAATAATTCCCTCCAAACCTCTTGTGTCCACCCACCAGTGTGATGAGAATGCCACCTTCAGTAACCAGGGTCTGTACTTAAGCCTGCCTTGTTGTAAAGAGGACTTCAACAGCTGTCCCAACCTGCCAGCCAATCTGCCTTTCCAAAGAAGCCCAAAAGAAACCTTCTGGGTGTCCACGATACTCTGCTCCACCAAACTCACACAAAACGGTAATCTGTGACCTAAAAAAATCCTCATCTTCATATAATCTTGCTTAATTGAGTTTGACTGATTACAATTTCATTCCATTCTTAGTTGATCTTCTGGCTCTTCTGAACTGGAAGGCCCATCCAGACAGGGTGTTGGACATACTCGGCCGGCTCCGTCAGATCAGCGGAGAGGAGATCGTCAAGGTCATTACAACATCTTTACATTTTATTTAAATAAATTTGAGAGGAATTAAAAAAAAAAATGTTTTCCCTTTTATTTTTACTTTAAATGCACTGAAATTATATTTCAACTTTTACATTGAAAAATAAAACATATTTTGATCTCTCTAGAAGGGTTTCCATATCTGTTTTAGTTTGATGTTTCTATATGAATAACTGATCTAAGAAAACGTAATTTTAAATAGCTCTTCAGTCACAATATAGTCTCAGAATTTAAAAACAAAGAAAGATTTATTCCTCTGCTCATAAATACAGGGCTATCCTTTTTTCAAATTTCATTTGATTCTATTTTAATGAACTGTGCCTGTCATGTGATTGCTGTTTTCTTCTCTGTTTTCCCTGACAGTTCCTGAGAGATGTCCTGGATACACTTTTCTGTCTCTTAGACGACAACACTGATAAATATGGACCACTGGTTTTTCAGTCTCTGGTAGGAGCATGAGGAACACGGCTGCATTTACATATTAAATTATGCGTGCTAACTTTTAAGATGTGAAAACATGTATTTCCTTATGCTCAGGTGTTCATCATTAACCTGCTCAGGGACAGTCGCTTCTACCACTTCAGACCTGTCATGGACTCCTACATCCAAAACCACTTTGCGGGCGCACTGGCATACAAGTAAAACAAAATATACACTCCATTTTTTTTGGGGGAAAAAAGAAAGTAGCTTGTTTAAAAGTAATAAAATTGGATTTTTGGGGCCAGAAAAGTTTATTAACTCAAGCCAATTTGTCTGCAGAGAACTAATTCGATGTCTGAAGTGGTACATGGATCGCTCAGCTGAAGTTGTTCGACAGGATCACATACAGGAAGCCATGAGGGTAAAGTATCATCAGACCTTCTTCTTCTTCTGTTCTGGCTCTTTCTGTGGGGTTTAATTAGCCTTTAAAGAGGAAGTGGTCAGACAAAGCTGATAAGGAGTAATGTAAAACCATATAAAGAACTCAGAAAGTGAATTCCCTGCTGAATTTTGAAAGGAAATCACTGGAAAGCTCCACAGATATTGACGTGTAGGGTGGAAGACTTTCATGTGGTCTTTGTGATGAAGTATTTTACTGGATTACCTGAGCGCAAACATTTGTTTTAAATAACAATTTGTTACCTCAATGCCATTATTTTGGAACTGAAAGCATTAAATGTCACAGTGTGTTGTTTGATTGGATGTATCCATCTGTGTCCCGTACCGAAAACCTCCTCAGGCACTGGAGTATCTGTTCAAGTTCATCGTCCAGTCTCGCATCCTGTATGCCAGAGCCACCTGTGGGATGGAGGAGGAGCAGTTCAGAGCCAGCATCCAGGAACTTTTCCAGTCAATCCGCTTTGTTCTAAGTTTGGACAGCCGCAGCTCAGAAAACCTGGTGTTCACACAGGTCAAACAGTTTATAATAGATTACACGTCCACATGTCTTCATTTTTTTTGCCACCATAGTTTTTATTTATGCTTTTAATTAACCTTTGTTTTGTGCATGTTTCAGTGACTGATCTTTGTTCATTGACGTCTCTTTTTCTTTCATTGGTGTTTTATTTTTCTCTTACTGATGCTTTAATCACTGTTGCTCCATCCTTGGCTTGATCTTGGACACTTTAGGGGTGTGATCAGCTGCATGCCTTTCTGTGGTCATGTATCGTCCTTCTCAGTAAGTCACAGCGCCCCCCTGTGTTGATTCATCAGTGCACCAGATGCTGTGCAACCAGCAGTCTGCTGAAACAGAGTGATTCATTATAAAATGAAAAATACAATAAAAAGAAATACAGTGACTTATGTCAGATTTAGTTTTTTAGTGCTGAAATTGTTTGACTTATTTAAAAAAAATAATTACATGTATTTCTTCCTGTCACTGTAGAGAGTTGCAGTTTTGTATGTTTTATCTTGTTTCATACACATTATTTACTCTAAATAGATTTTTGAAATATTTCTTTCCTGTCCTTTCTTCTTCTAGGCTGCTCTATTGAACAGTTTTCCTGATATATTTGATGAGCTTCTGCAGATGTTCACTGTTCAGGAGGTAGCTGAATACGTCAGGGGAACTTTGGGGAGCATGCCCAGCACAGTGGATATTGGCCAGTCCATGGATGTGGTTAAACTACAGTCCATTGCCCGAACAGTTGAGAGCCGCCTCTTCTTCTTCCCTGGTGAGACGTGAAACGTGAAGACTTCAGGAAACATTTTTGTCTCTGAAGATGTCATAACAAAACATTTAGACACAGCGCTGAACAATTTTGGTTATGATATGTGTATAATTCATTGCTTTCTTTGTTCTTTCTTCTTCAGAGTCCCGCAGTATATTGCTGCCGGTAGTTCTGCATCACATCCATCTGCATCTTCGCCAGCAGAGGGAGCTGCTCATTTGTTCTGGGATCCTGGGAAGCATCTTTTCCATAATCAAAACAAGCTCAATGGTACAAACAACTGTTCTAAGTGGAATTAACACATGACTAATCAATAATCAATCAAATAACTTTTGAAATGTCCTTTTTATATGGATGTGTCACCGATTTGCAGCAGATGTACAGAAAAAAAGTTCAAACTGACCCAGATTATGGATCTGCTATAGTTTGTTCCATTATTAACACAAATCAGACTTATTTTTGTAATTAAATTTTATGTAATTATATAACTGAAAATTTGGTTAATAAAAAAGATGGTATCCTAAATTTACAACCCCAATTCCAAAAAAACAAAAATATTGAGATGTCGCGTAAAATATAAATGAAAACAGATTTTCTGTGTTTCAAATGAAAATGTCTACATTTATCATCAAGGACTTTAACACATTCTTCTTGAGCAAATTACTCAACCGTGTGTTACATTTCCTCTTGTATCCATGTCCTGGGAGGTCAGCTACAGTGCATAGACCTTATACTTTTAAATAATATTGGGAGCTGCTGTGAGACAGTCTAGTAGCTTCTACCTTTAAGATGGAGATCTAAAATCTTTCTGACATCTTCAGACATCTCTGACTTTTCCTTTTTCTGGTTCATGTTTAGCATGAACTAAGAGCCTGTTTGCTGCCTTTAAACAGGCTGAATAGCTAATGAAAAGCTAGAAGGCACCTGTGATACTAAGGTTAAACACTTGGAGGCTATAATGCAAGAACTAATAGACTCTGTAAGGGTACTCACAAATGTGTTCATAAGATTTAAGCATATATTTGAAAAATTAACAATAAAATGTGTTAGACAGGAGCATCAGAGAAAGCAATGTAAAGAAACTAAACAAACTGATAAATTATTCTGATTCTGTTCAGGGGACGGATCTGGAGTTAATGTTCTTCACAACACAACAAGTTACTACAACATCTAAATTCCCTTTGGGGATTATTAATAAAGTATTATTGAATTAAATCCAAACTATTTGTTTTGACAATGCAGGTGCATATTTGAAAATTGCTTTTAGTTGAATTTATTTGCATTATTGCGAGCAGTAACGAGCAGTCGTTTCAACAACTTTGTCCATCTGTAGACTCAGAAGTGTGTCTGGATTTTTTGTTAGTTTTTTACTTTTTTTTTTCTTTTTCAGGAGTCTTCTGTTCAGGAGGAGGTGGAAATGATGGTGGAGAGCTTACTGGACGTGTTGCTTCAGACTCTGTTGTCCATTATGAGTAAATCTCATTCTGTGGAGACGTCCAGAGGACAACGCTGTCCTCAGTGCACTGCAGAGATAACGGTAAGCTTCTACTCAGAGCTCTTTTTTTTTTGAAGGATAATGAAAGCAAGTGAACTCAGGTGTTATTTTGAGTTGATTAACCTCCGTGTTTATGTGGGCTTATATCTGTTATTTCCTTCTGTGCAGGGGGAGTATGTGTCCTGTCTCCTCTCTCTGCTCCGACAGATGACCGAGATCCACTTTCACCATCTACTCAACAGCTTCCATAGCAAGGAGGAACTGAAGGTAAGAGAGTCTAACCTTATTTCTGGAGAAACATCTAGAAACTGTAGGCTCAGGTCTCAATTATCATGTTAGAAACTGATTTGAGATCAGATTTTGACTGCACTGACTTTGGTAATGCATCCTCCTGCAGGAGTTTCTGTTGAAGATTTTCTGTGTGTTTCGCAATCTAATGAAATTGACCATCTTTCCCCGAGACTGGAGCGTCATGAGGCTTCTGACTAGTCAGTGAGTTTGCTTTTTATCTTTTCTGTCACACACATTTTGTGCCATGGATAATACGGGAACACAGCCAACCTTTTTACATCAGGCACTCTGCAGATAATCCTGTTCTGAAGGTGATGTTTGCTTTGCATATTTTGAAAAATCCATTTTTGGCACCAAATTCAATTTTTGAAGCTCACTTTGGATTTAATATTTACTTTCTGCAGCATCATCATTGTGACAACACAGTTTCTGTCTCCGGCACTGCACAAGAACTTCTCAGAGGGAGATTTTGATTTTAAGGTAAATAACTGAGCAGCAATATACAATTACGTATATAATATTTGATGTCTTTTCTCTGTTTCTGCAACCATTTAAATGTTTATCCAGTTTAGCATTAATTTATCTATGTTCTTCTCTTTTTGTCAGGTGTGGAACTCCTTCTTCAGTCTTACTGTCCTCTACATCAATCAGCCCAGTCTGCAGCTGGAAGCACTTCCTCCAGCTAAGAGAAAGAAAACGCTTGACAAGTAACAACCATAGATTTTTTGCAGTTGTTCTTTCACTCAGTACAGTGATTATTTATCCTATTTACCATATTCTCTTTTTGTAGATATGGTGATATGAGAGTAGTCATGGCATATGAGCTCTTCAGCATGTGGCAAAAACTAGGTGCATCAACTTTTCCATTTCCTCCATTTCCTAACATTTTTTTATAATTTTTTTTACAAACTAAGAAATGTGTTTGTCTGCATGTATATCCTATAGGTGACAACAAGCCCCACTTCATCCCAGGAATGATGGGTCCGTTCCTTGGAGTCACATTGGTGCCTCAAACTGAAGTCCGAAACATTATGATCCCAATTTTTCACGACATGATGGATTGGGAGCAAAGAAAAAATGGCAATTTCAAACAGGTTAATATAAAATTCTCATGCTGTGAAAAGCACAGTAAATGCCATTGCTATGAATTTATCCAATCAACATCTTGCTGAAATGTTGTGACTAGGTGGAGGCAGAACTGATGGATAAGCTGGACAGCATGGTATCTGATGGGAAAGGCGATGATAACCACAGAGAGCTTTTCAGCTTGTTGTGAGTATTAAACATCTTTTTTTCTTCAGTAAAAACAATGTTTCTATTGTTTTTAGTATTTGCATCTACAATGTTTCTCTGTTGTTTCCTTTTCTCACCATAGAACCCAATTATTTGGTCCTTATCCAAGGTGAGAAAATTTCTCTTTACATTTAAATTAAAAGATGTAGGTGCTCAGCAGCTGTTGTCAACACACATTTGTTTTTAGCCTGTTGGAGAAGATAGAACAAGAGACCTGGAGAGAAACTGGAATCTCCTTTGTCACCTCAGTCACACGACTTGTTGAGAGAATACTGGATTACAGGTGTGTTCAAATTAGTGCTACATGTTCTTTTTTTTTGGGTGTGTATCAATAAACTGCAAAGCAACAATAAAACTGTACATTTTTTTTTGTTCAGAGATTGCATGAAAGGAGACGAGATGGAGAGCAAGAAAACTGGTGGTTCTGTCAACCTCATGGTAAGAAGTTCACAACAATTTAAATACATTTATGACTATTTTTAAACATGGAAAAAATAAGTTTTGTTTTCTTTTTAAACACAACCAGAACTTCTACAAATCAGAGGTGAACAAGGAGGACATGTACATCCGTTACATCCACAAACTGTGTGATCTGCATCTCCAAGCAGAAGACTTTACAGGTAAATGACCTGCTGAATTGAATTGAATTGAAGAAGCTTTGAAGTCCTGAACACAGCAACAAACATTCTTATTAAGTCATTTGCAGATTTTAGTTTGAAGTGTCCTTACATGCAATATCTGTGTATAAGAGCCACGTGTCGATGTTCACGGATCACATTACTTTGAGTTTCTTAGGTGACACAGATTTACTCTTATTTATGCTTACCTGTTGCATACAATCTAAAAAAGATTTGAAAAACAGATTGTTGAGCTTCAGGTTCTGTTTGCATGTTACTACAGTTTCACATGTTATAACTTGTTGTAATAATATCATATGCAGAGGAAACAGGTGAAGAGACAAGGTGACTTGGAACAACGTCAGTTTAATTTAATTTGTTGTCAAAATAACCATTTCTGTGTTTTGGCTGGAAAAGAAAATTAAAATTAGAAAGTCAGTGTATTTAAAAAAAATTAACGAAGTACTAGTAGATTATTATGAGCTCTTTAATTAGTGTGAATATCAAACTAAATGTACAATTTCTAAATAAGGACCTCCCGTTTTTCAGGTTCAGTGAATGTATCATGAACTAACAGTATGTCTTAGATTTTTTAAAATTTATTTTACTTAATAAATGAATAAATAATACAACAAACTCTGATTTTGAGGTTTTGACTTTGGATCGTTTCATCCCTTTAACTGTTTTAGTTTATAATGTTTAAATGTATTTATTTTTATTGGGCTGCATTGTGGTGTAGTGGTTTGAACTGTTACCTCACAGCAGGAAGGTGTGCAGTCTGAATCTCAGCTGTCCAGATCTTTATGTATTAGACATCATTTGATAAAAACCTGTATAAAACTTGAACCATTTTTATCATGTGTTCACCCACATAGAAAAAAATAATGATAGATAAAAAGCTTTAAAATCACACAAGAGTACAGCGAGCCTCTTGAGTAAACAGGCAGTCTAAATGTCAGGTAGAGATAATTATGTGCTGCTGGCATTTAATGTTTCAGTCTAGGATTTATTATTTATTGGTACTTGTTAGGAAAAGCTGTATAGTAGATTTTGAAAATGCTAATTCTTTCTCTCATGTCAGCAGGAAACCAAACTTTACCGTTTATGTAATTATCTGGTAAAAGAGTAAATTATACACATTTTTAATACACATTGTTCATAATTTCTTTATCCTGCACAATTAAGATTAGTTCATAGAGGCTTATTATTACTATAACTTCAAAAAAATACTATTATATTGTACTGAGATGTACTAAGAAACATCTATGCCCCATTAGTTTAGTACACAACACCCTCCTGAGCTAAAGGTGAACTGAGTTCACTCATCTAATCTAGTAAAAAACTGGAACCACATTCACACATGATACACTTGACAACTGGTTCCATAATTCACCAGAAGAAACATTGTATTTTAGGACCTCCGTGGGTACAAAGTCAGGTCTTGGTTTTCCTCCTGAGCTTAAAAATAGGCAGCACTTCTTTTGTGTTGACTGGTGCTTTCGCTGAAACAGCAGAGCAGACTTCCTTACACCCGGGGGGGGGGGGGTTAGGACTGCAAGCAAGTGCTGCATGTGGAAAGCATCTTCTTTATAAATTCATAAATTCTCTTATACCACACAAGGCAAAGCTGTAGAGTGCCATTTAAAGGTTTTCTTTCTTTACCAAACGGTACAGTTTGTAGAAACAGTAGCTTCTTATAATGACAGAGCTTTGATTTTAAATGTAGACAATCACCTGTAACAGCTAAGAATACATGCTTTTCTTTTACCTTTTATAATATTTTAGGTATTAAGTCAAGCTAAACTCCTAGAGTTAGAAGGTTTTTGGTGTTTATTAAGGCTAAAAAAGGCCTTTATAAACCTTATAATAATGTATATATTAATTTTCTGCTGTCTGATGAATGATCTAAATACTACAGGTGGCAAGTTCCAGTTTTTATTATTATCATTATTATTATTATTGTAATAAGATTAAGAATAAGAATATAAAAATATAAGAAATTTTGATAATTTTCCTCCTCTTTTGTTTCTGGTGTTGCAGTGCAAACCTTTACAATTATTTTGTCATCAGTACTAAATTTCAGACTATCTTCAGCCCAACGTTAGTGATAAAGAGTAAAAAAAAAAACCTGTAATCCAGCTCTGAACTTCCAGCACTTGCTGTAAACAACATTAACTGTTGTAAGAAAAGTGAGTTTCAGTAAGTGTTATAAAGACATTTTTATGTAACCTACTCCTGAGCAGGGTATCGGGGAATATGAATAGTCATATTATGACCAAATACAGTCACTATTCTCTGGCTATATTGATTCCCTGCCTTTTGTTTCAAGCATCTTTCTCAAAAATAGACCCTAAATATGTAAAAAGGATGGCATTATATCTAAGATGCTCAGCACCCGCTGGATATGAACAAATATATGGATGACATCTACATTTTTTACCTCTTTTTCTGCTCAAACAGAGGCAGCGTTCACCCTCCTGCTCTACTGGGAGTTGCTGCAGTGGGAGGATCGGCCTCTGAGGGATTTCCTCCACTACCCCTGTCAGAGTGAGTGGCAGCGCAAGGAAAACCTGAGCCGGAAAATCCTTCACTACTTCAACAAGGGAAAGGTAAGTTCATGTTTACTGTAGCTCTATCTCCTTTAACTCCTAACTTGACCTTAAACTACATTTCTAGGTAATAGTGACCTACCAGTTCTTGGTGTCCACCGACCTGTACGATGCATCTGAGGCTTTGGTAAAATGATGCCAGAACCAAGTTTATTTGATAGTTCCTCTCACACTGAACTGATTGGAATTAGTTTCAACAACACAACAAAAACACACAATGTACCTAGAAAAAGAGTGAAAAATGTGTTCAATCTGGGTTGTTTTTTCACACCTGCAGTGCAGATTTTCACAGGCAAAATTACCTTTTATATTATTATCTTTGGAAATCTTTCTCTTTAGTCGTTTTTTCCAGAGTTTTACTTTGCTGTAAAACGAGGATTTAAATTTGTGGCAGAAAAAGAACAATTCAGTACAAATAACAGAAGACAGTATTTTTTCTG